>SNQJ01S0000834.1:56314-75934 GCA_010110895.2 Picea sitchensis | reverse complement strand
ATAAGTTATTCTTTGAATTCCACATAGGATGTAGGCACTACTTACCTATCCTTAGTACTAATGATTTGATATTAAGAAGAAATATGAGTGCAATGGAACCAATATTATGTTGTTATTGAGTATAATACCATCGATTCTCTTTTAAGTTACAAAAGTAACTTAACTGTTAGTAAGGTATTGCATGAGATAAAGCACCAAACACATTATCAAAATCATCATGCTTTAAAGGTCATTAGTACATTCTTCTCATACAACTTTCTTTGCAGCTTTGAAGTATTCTACATTTAGGAATAGACTAATTATTCTATAGTCCATCACAATATGAAAACTAGTCATGATTAGAGATTTCAGTGTGGTGGTAAGGATATTTCTCTTATCCTTATCATTGGTGGAATTGATGGTAATATTTATGTACTCATAAGTTGAAACACAACCATTTTATGTTTGTGTCGTGTTCCTTTACAATAAAATAGGTTATTAGAGATGATTTTAACATCAAATTGTATTACATTTTTTTCAAGTTGGAGTGTTTTCTTAGAACATAAGTCTACATTAAACCGCTTTTCATATTTATCATTGGGTTTAGCACTGAATTTACCAATGCAGTTAGCATTGGGTTTAACATTGAGTTTATCATTACGCCAAGTGTCAAGTTGGGTTTAACATCATATTTGGCATCGATGTAATCATCCATTTTAGTGCTAATTATTTGTAAATTAAAATTTACAAAATAAAAATAAAAATTAGAAAGTGGTAATGATCTATATATTGTCGTGGATATTCCACTGGAATAGTATGTCACAATAGATATGGTATTATATTGAAATATTCTAATATGAAGGGTTATTTCCTTGGGTCTCAAATTTAATCATTACTAGCTTAGTGCTTGAATTTATGAAACAATTGAAATCAAAATGAAAGAACAAGAAAATAAACACACCATCCACACCATTGAACACAATGTGTATCCTAGGAAACCCGATATTGGAGAAAACCTAGCTAGAAGGTGAGATCTATTCTCTTCTCTCTTTTCTTAAGTTATGAAAATGCAAATACAAAGAAAGGGACACTCGTTATGGAGTTTACTATGGCCTAAACAATTGCTACAAAATATCATACCTCCTCTATTATGCTATCAAAATACCACTCATAGAGGCTCTGCTCAACTATGGAACAAGTACAATGATAGAGAATGCAACCATTTCTCCTCTTTATGGCTTGGTATTTAACATAGTTGGATAGTCATCTAGGGTTAGGGTTTTTGCATACTCAACCCTTAATTAATGATAATGTTTTGGACCTTATAGAATGTTCTTGAAATTCCACTTGTGGATATCCCAACATGTGTGATTAATGGGGGATAACATGGCATCCACTCATACCATGGTGTTCAACAAGGTAGGTCAACTTGCAAAAGACAAAAATTATGCATACAAGATTCAATTGAGGGGATTTTCACACCATTGGAAAGGTCTTGGTGTGAAGAAACATGTCAAGGGGATACAAGATATGATTGCAACGTTTTTACCCCAAAACATTATGTTCGATGCCTCAAAATGGATCGAGAAGGTTTCAGACCCCAAATTTCAAAACTAGGACCTACTAGTAAAATGGGCCCTAAAAGCCACTTTCTCCAGTTTTCCACCCCAAAATTACCAATATAGATGAAAAATTATATTATGATCCATTCCAGATTATATGTTCCCATTAAGGGAGGATTTTGGTCCCCAATATTTTATTGAATGAGGTGAGGAAAATTTTCCCATACCTTCTTCTTGAAGTAGCATTTTTCCTTCCCTGGAAGTTGTCCTTTCAACCCAATTTTCCAAATTTATTGTTGTCCCTATCTTGTAGTTATAGACTTATTATTTCTACCAACTCTACTCGATATTTGGGCATTATGTCCTTTATGGAAGGTAGGACCTACTCCTCAGTTTTCTAATCCAACATGGAAGGATCAAGGATTTTCAAATTCTCCACATTCACTACTAAGTAAATGTGCATATATGGGGGTATATTGAGTTTGTAGGAATTATCACCCACCTTCTCCAATAATTGAAAAGGAACATACCACAGAGCCTCTGCCTTCTTACTGCAACCCCATAGTCTTTCCTTATTTAGGTGTAATCAAAATCTGTCTCCCACTTTGAATGGTTTCTTTGTTTTATGTTGATCATGTCATACCTTGTACCTTTCCTATGACTTCTTAGGTGTCTCCTATAATTGAACGTGGTTTTTCCTAATATTTTCAACATACTTCTTCGTTCTCTTCTTTAAATGTTTCTCTTGGTGATGTCTTCCCTCCCTCCTCCTTGTTTTCCATAGACAACATCCAAGGGAAAATGTGTCAAATACCCAAACCAAGTTTCAAAAGGGGACTCACCAATAGATGTATGTACTTCTATATTATAAGACTGTTGAATGTATTAGTTTATATTTACATCCCAAGTCTTCAAATGTTGTTGATTGTAACCCATCATTGTTGATTGTAACCCATCAAAAGTTGTACCAAAGTAATGTTCACTACTTTTGTTTTCCCGTCTATTTGTGGATGGAATTCTATAGATCTCTTCAACTTAGTGTCCATCTTCTGCAAAACTATAGTCTAAAAGGAACTGAGAAATATAGTATCCCTATCTAAGATGATTCTCCTTGGTATCCCAACGTTCACCCAGATCTATTCAAAGAACATGTTTGTTGCTTCTTGTACTTTGATGTTATTTCGACAAGGAATGACAATGAAAATATTATTGAACCTATCAAATACCACAAATAGATAGTCATGCCCCTTCTTGGTTGTTGGAAACCCACCCACAAAATCCATAGAAATGCTTTCCCAACGTTGAGTGGGTATAGGTAAAGGATGGTATAGACCTTTCTTCCTATTATTGGGATTGATGATACAACAAATCATGCATCCTCTAATATACCAAGATGGATCTTCTTCAATTTTGGGCCAATACACTTACCTTTGTAAGTTGGAAATCAACTTCCCAACACCAAAATGTCTTGCATCCTTGGAGGTGTGAGACTCTCTAATAAGCTACAATAGTTTTCCTTAGGAATGCAAATCTTGTCTAACTTGTAGAGAAACCCACTCTGGAGATGATAGTTAGTCTTATCATCAAATTATTCTATATGAGTTTTTCCCTGTAGCTATTGAAATACCTCTTTAAAATCCTAATTCTCTATGTATTCATTTTTGTATGCATCATGGGTGAAAGCCTCCATGTGCCTAAGAGTTTCCAAAGATGTATGTGGGTGGCCTTGGAAGCATGTCCACCAACTTATTAGTGTTTCTCTTATACTTGATGACTAGATGAAACTATTGCAAAAACCCCATCCACTTGTAATGTAGGATTTGTTGAATCTTACTCGAGGCTTACAAATACTAAAATGGTTTATGATCAATGTGGATAATCGTTTCCTTGGCCATGAGATGGTTCTTCCACTTCTTAACATCGTGAACTAGGGCATATAATTCCTTATCATATGTAGGGTATTTCAAAACTTCTCCATGAAACATATTAGAATGATAGCATATTAGTTTACTTTATTGCATAAAAAATACTTTTGTAACATACCCACTTGAATCTATCTCTACTTTGAAAGGCTTCTACAAGTAAGAAAATGTGAGAATACATGCTTGACTAATAATTTTTTTATCTCGTTCAAATATTTTTGTTGATTTTTCCCCCACTAGAAACTCTTACCACTAGTTGTTATGCCTTCAAGTTTTTACCCTTGAAAATTCCATTTGATTCCTCAAAATGGCTTGACAAGGTTTTGAACTCCATATTTCCAAACTAGGGCCTACCAAGAAAATCGGCCCTATAGGCCAACTCCTCCAAATTTCCACCCAAAAAGTACTAATAGATGAAAAAATATGTGATGATTCATTTTGGATCATACATCCCTATTTAGGGAGGATTTTGGTCCCCAAAATATTTTTTTGAATGAGGTGAATATATTTTTCTTCTACCTTCTCCTTGGAGTACCATTTTTCCTTGCCTAGAAGTTGTCCTTTCAAAATGATATGCCAAAGGTCATGCTTCCCCTATCTTGTAGTTCTAGACTTGTTATTTCTACCAACTTTTCTTTAACTTTAGGCACTAAGTCCTCTATGGTAGGTAGGACTTACTCTTGAGTTTCCTAATCCAACATGGAAGGCTCAAAGAGTTTTATATTCTCCACATTCACTACTGATTAAATGTTCATATATGGGAGTAGAATGAGTCAATAGGCATTATCACCTACCTTATTCAACACTCCAAAAGGACCATACCATAGAGACTTGGTCTTCTTACTAGGACCTTGTATTCTTTCCTTATTAAGTCATATCCAAACTCTATCTTCCACTTTGAATGATTTATCTTCTTTGTGTTGATCATGTCAGTCCTTGTACCTTTCATGTGACTTTTTCAATGTCTCTTATGCTTTAAAGTTGATATGCCTAAAATTTTCAACAAACTTCTTCACTTTCAATGATTCTCATGTGATGTCTTCTCTCACTCCTCCTTGTTTTCCATAGACAACATCTAAGGGAAAAGGTGGAATATAACCAAACCAAATTTAAAAAGGGGACTTACTAGTAGAAGTATGGACTTCTATGTTACAAGAGTAATGAATGTAGATCATATTTCCATCCCAGGTATTCAAATGATTTTGATTGTAACCCCTCAAAAGTTGTACCAAATTCATGTTGACTGCTTATTTCTACCCATTTGTTTGTGGATGGAATGTTATACATCTCTTCGACTTAGTTCCCATCTTCTCCCAAAGTGTAGTCCAAAAGGAATTGAGAAATATGGTATCCCTATATGATATGATTCTCCTTGGTATCCCAAAGTGAACCCAAACCTATTCAAATAACATGTTTGTTGCTTCTTGTCCTTTTATAGCTTTTTGACAAGGCACGAGAATGCACATCTTGTTGAACCTATCAACTACCACAAAGAGATAGTCATGTCCCTTATTTGGTTGTTGGAAAATCACCCACAAAATATATGGAAATTATTTCCCAAGGTCGAGTGGGTAAGGGATGGTATAGACCTTGCTTCATATTACTGGGATTGTTGGTACAACAAATAATGCATCCACTAATATACGAAGACACATATTCTTCCATTATATGTCATTGCACATACCTTTGTAAGTTGGAATTGTCTTCCAAAAAACAAAATGTCTTGTATCCTTGGAGGCATGAGACTCTCTAATAAGATACAATCCTTCATCTTTAGGAATACAAAGCTTGTCTAGATTGTAGAGAAACCCATTTTGGATATGATAGTTATCCTTATCATCACCTTCTTCTCTATGAATTTGGCCTTGTAGCTATTGAAACACTTATTTAAAGTCCTCATCCTCTATGTATTGTTCTTTGTATGCATTGTGGGTGAAATTCTCCATGTGCATACGAGTTTTAAAATATGCAATCTTGGATGTGGGTGGCCTTGAAAGAATGTCTGCCAACATATTAGATTTTCCCTTATTATACTTGATGACCAGATGAAACTGTTGTAAAAATCCACTTGTGATGTATGTCTTGTTGAAGCTTACTCTAGGCCTACAAATATTATAGTTGTAGGCGATCATTGGGGATAATGGTTTCATTTCCCATCAGATAGTGCTTCCACTTTTTAATGGCTTGAACTAGGGAATATAATTCCTTATCATATGTTGGGTAGTTCTAAATTCCCCCATGAAACATCACAAAATAATATCATATCGACTTATCTCCTTCAAGCACAAATCCCTCATTATGGTCATGAAACTCGACCCAACAAGATGTCTTTCCATGGCTACCATACTTGATGATATTCTCAACACCCAACACTATTCTTTCTCACCAAAATAAACAAGTAAAAACTAACCCAAAAAGTAACTTGAATTTTCTTTTCTTCTCATGCAAGATTGACTCTCACATTTCCCAAAAAGTGGTTGTACTTAGCCCACATCATAAATTTGGTGAGTTGACCTTTCCCACCTACCACTCTTACATCACTTTAATATCTCTATTGATATTTTGAAGGAAGAAACTTTAATACGAAAATGGCTTGGATTAATATAAATGGGTAACCCTTGGTCCTATCTTTATCCCCCTCTCTTGTTGGATCACATGCCCTCGTTGTTATTGTCCCTCATGTACCATAACCATCGATTATTATTTTACTGATCATTTCCAATGTACATTTTACATAGCTCATCCCTCATCCATATTAATCCATATAGACTATCTCACCCAAACATATTGATGCACCATCCTAAATTGCATTTGCACATTTACATTATAATTTGTAAGGATTGAAACTAGGGATGTGTTGACGGTTCCAAATGGCCTGTCAAGAAGGTAAGGGATAATTCCCGACGATATGCCACAATTAGACCTACTCTCATTTGGTGTAGATTTTTCAACCAATATGTGGGTCTAGTTGCCACAAAGAATTAAAAGAAGAAAAAGGGGAAAGAAAATGAATTGTCCCCCAAATACTTCTAATTAATTATAAGCCTACTCTAAACTAAAATAAACTAATCTAATCTAACTACTTCTAACCTACCCTGCAGGAGAAAAACTAATAAATAAGAACATTTTAAAGTGATATTTTGAAAAAAAAAAAATATGGCAGCCAATAACATGTTAAGGTAATAATGTTTCAAAAATCATCTGAAATGGTTGCAGAGGAGACTTGTAACATCATCCTTGTAATAATTAGGAATCACCAAAACATAAGAATTCTAAATACTAAACATGGAAATAGTTCATATGATCAACACCCATAAAAACTTAAACAACAAATACATGTGTAGAGTAGTCCCACAAGCATTTGAAAACAATTATGACTTCAAAATGCCTCCTGCTCTTCATGTATTCATAAATAAGAGTATTATCAGTCTATGCAATGGGGAAAAGTCCCTTCTTACATTCAACGGGTTCTCTTTTATAATACAAGAGAGACTCCTCCATTCTTGTGACTATTCACTTCGTTTCTCTATGTTTTGTCATTTTACATTTCAAATTTCTTTTAAATTTTCACAAATGAATATGTGAATGTTATAAATAGAAGTTGAAGAGACTCATGAATAATTATTCTCTCCCTAAGGAAATTTACAAATGATATTCATTTAAAAATATTATTAACTCTGCTCATTGGTGTCCACTTATGTTATTTGAGTTATTTTGGGTGTTTCTCATGTTAGTATATTGAATAAGATAATCCCATCTACTTCTTCTATATCTCTTTTTTTAAGTGTTCCCTCGCATGTCTGATTTAAACTCCTGTAGTTTCAGATATGATCATTTGAACATTGCATAACATGTTTTCCAATTAAATTTGGGCCTCTTATGTTTTCTGTGTTTTTAGGGAATTTCCACTGTCAATCTATCAACACTAGCTACACCATCATGTTCTATTCCTTGTTATATTTCCAACAAGATATCTTGATCCTGATTTTGTTTCCTATATCCCTAGATATGGCCATCTAAAGTTTTCAAAATCAATTTCCACCCCCCCTTCCCCCAATTTTGTGACATTCTATTTTTCACATTTATAGGATTTTGTGTCACTATTTTGGCTTACATTCCTCTCCCAATGCATTATTCATATTGATAGCTTCCCAATGAGGTATCCTAGGCTTGATTATGACACATGTAGCTCAATATATGTTCTTTTGAAATTCAATGCTCAGTAGCCCTTGATTTCTTTGTGGGTGAATATGGGTCATTGATCTTCAACCTGAAAATAGTGTACGACATACATGAGAAAAATTAATACCGAATGGTTAATATTGTTTTATCCCCTTTACTTGATTTGAATAAGAACCTAGAGGCAACATAGGACCCAGGGCCCATGTTGTAAAATATTCCCCACCACCCACGTGAAATCATTAATTAAAATAATGAAAAATTTATGGCATAAGGCTTCCCTTACCACTCTGATGGCTTACCATCAGAATTCGATGGTGGGATATGAGATTTAAGGAGTGAAAATCACTCTGATGGATTTCCACTCTGATGGATTACCATCAAAGTCTGATGGTTGGAAGGGAAATGGGAGAGTTAACTTCGTGAACGATACTAGGTAAAAATTCCAATGGGTAATTTGGATGAGGTCTCTCGATGAGGTGTTCCGATGGGCTTTCTAAACTGAGGAAATATTAAATCAATAGTGCTAAGTTTCCAAGGGTATTTGGGAAAGGAAGAGGGCAGTTTGTGAATGAATGACTGTTTGTGGGGAGGAAGGGATTCTTGAGAAATTAAGAGGTATGTCTTAATGGCAATTCCCAATAGGAATTTACTGTGAAGTAAAGGTGAATACCAAGAGGAAGAACCTTGGGGAGAAATCTAATGAAATATTAATTCAAACTTTAATGGGTGAGGGGTAAAATATGAAAGAGTTAAATTACATGAAACTAAAATGAAACTAAATAATAAAAATTAAATGAAAATATACAGACTAGGACTTAGGGGATAAATGGGAAAAAAAATTAAAAAGAAATAAATTAATATACATATATACATAAAAAAAAATTAAAAGTTAAATTGTTTCTAATTTTATGGGGAATGGAAAAGAATGATAAAAATAAAATGAAAATATACAAACTAGGACTTAGGGGATAAATGGGAAAAACAAAATTAAAATGAAAATTAAAAAGAAATAAATGAATATACATATATACATAAAAAATAAAAAATTCAAAATGTTTATAATTTTACGGGGCATGGAAAAAAATGAGAATCCACATATTATACATTAGGATTGTAGGCAAAACACACCATGTAACAAATAGTTTATTCATGTAAAAAAAAAAATTATCTATGTAAAAAACATTAGACCCATGTAAAAACATTTTAAAAGTGAACTTGATTTTCCTCGTGTAAAAAATAAATACCAAGGGTAACTTAGGGGAAAACCATGGGGAATAAAAAACCATGGGAAATTACCATGTGGTTTTGTCAAACCAAGGGTAAAATATAAATGGAAATAAAAAATACAAAAATAATAAATAAAAGTAAAAAGAAAAATAAAATTATATATAAATTATGTACAAAAATAAAAATAAAAAATAAAAACAAAAACAAAAATTAGGCAAATAAGGCCAAGTTACATGCAAGTAAGGGTTCCATGCCAGTCATGGTTCCACACCAGTCAGGGTTCTACACCTAGGGACTCCAAATATAGGAGTGAGGTCTGTACCATGTAGATTTCGAATAACTGCGTGTCAATTCATATAGGTAGGTCGTATGGAAACCATAAATGCTCAGATTCAGATGGGATGAATGCACAATGACCAAGGGGAAAATACGACACATCATGCAATGAATCAACGTCACAAATAGAAACTTATATGATAAAAGGATATTGATTCCAACTAGACGCAGGACACATGTCAATCTAGTCAAGTTGAACATCTCAAAGGGAAGACCTGATAAGATTGCAAAGAGAGTGAACACGATCATATCAAGGAATAGGTTCTTACATTAGGATAGAATGCATGAAACTAATTACGACAAATAGTGAAAAAGCATTGGGAAATGACACGACAAGGACCTACATCCATGAAGCTCAATAGTTCACTGGAGTAGGTTTTCAGATAGAGGGGAGGCCAAAAGAAGAACCCATTAGAGATCAATCTTAAGAGACTCTGGGACAAGTCTGGGGGAAAGTTGGATCTGATAGCCTTAGTAGCCTTAGACCTATGGGAAACTACAAGAAAAGGTGAATCAACTTCTTGATGAGGGAGATCCCCATAAGGATCAAGATTCTAGAAAAGGATCAAGGTTATGGCATTATCAATGAAATGATGATAGAAACAAATCTAGTTTTGGTTTGGGCAAGACAAGGATTAGTCCATAATGTTGATTTTTGGCATCAAACAACAAGAAAGATACACATAGAGAGAGGTCTAGGAAAGAGGAAGAATATCAAGGGATTTCCCCGCATGCATTTCAAGGCCAAAGTGGTCATGTAAATGAAGTGATCTTGTGCTAACCTACTCCTACAACCACAGAAAATATGACATTAGTTATGCAAGGAAAAAAACACACTAAATTATACCATAAACATTACATTGCATTCCTTCAAAAAACTTATAAAATATAATCATGGGTGGTTGTAGATAAGTGTCCTGAAAATTGCATGCATCGAGTCTCAAACTCAAAGGAAGGATTAGTGATCTTGTGATTCAATTAAAGTGTTCAAAATTGGAGAGTATGATCAAGACATGGAAGCATAAAGACATACAATAAAGAGAATGCATAATACACATTTTTTCTTTACTCAACTTATCCATTTATAAAGTCCTAAAAAACAAACTCATTCAGGACATACAATCATCAATCAAGATCAAACCACCAACTCCCTTAAGGTAGATAAAGAATTAGCATTAGGTTCAAGAAGTAGAGGATTAAGCATTAGGGATGGAATTTTAGTGGGGGGAGGGGAGGATTTCCTTTCAGTTGTAAAAGAAAAAGTAACACAATGATGCCAAATTTCTAAAAGATATAACCCAATATCTATAGTACTTGTAATGTAACACACCCTTTTCAAAGAGCCAATTAGCGAGGTATATTATTTTACTAGCTACACACTTTTTATTATATTTGGTTTAACCATGGGTTTTTTTCTTTTTATAGCAAACAAAAATCTACATAAGTGTGTTCCTCGTCTCTATTTTTTCGATGTTGTTTCGCTGCAAGTGAGCATCCATAGCCCCAACAAAGTTGCCTTGGTACCATACAAGAATATCCCTGCTGCCAGTAAGTGTCCATAGACTTGACAGGTTTACTTGTACTTCCCACACTATTAATATCTCTTTCAACTTCCCTTTTATTTCAAACTATGCTCACCCTTTTAGATTTACATATAGATATGCATAAGAAAATGGGATGTGAAGGAAGCGGGGTGATACAAGAGTTTCTTTAATTTGATGAATATATTTTATGCATTTTAATTTAACCCACTAGTCTCCCCAAAATCCATCATAGTATTTCCCATCTTCTTAATATGAGGAGGATGGAGATCAACAAAAAAAGTAGATAGATACTTTCCTATACTTATGAATTATCATGGTATTCTCATAGACACATGTGTTCCACCACAACTATCATTCCACACCTAGGGGCGACAAGAGGAGGAGGGGTTATCTATAACCCCAGTGAATTCTGAGAACTAGTCTACTCCTGGGGTTTAGGAGACGAAACCAACAACAATGTAGAAGCTCTAAGTCTTTGGCAAGGACTAGGCCATGCCCATAAGCTAGATATCAATGAAATCATGGTGATAGGAGACTCTCGGATTCTAATCCATGCTTTGGTCACCAACTCACTTCCAAATCAAATGAAACTTCGTAAAATCTTCCAGAAAATTCTGAGGCTCACTAAATATTTCCGAAAAATTGAATTGTTCCATGTCCTTCGACAACTAAATGGTGAAGCAGACCAGGTGGAAAAAGAATCCACCCCCTTGAGAAAGGGCCAACTCTACCTCAATGGGACCATGTCCTTTGATTCCCTCCAATAAAGGCACGTGTTGGGTGACCTGGTGGAAAGCGCGTAGCAAGTCAGACTCTACGCGTGCCCTATCTCATGGAAGTCTCTCCTTGTCGCACCGCGATGTCCTCTCCCTAGAGAGAGGTTACTTCAACCTCAAGCTCGGGTCCTCCTGCCCATTATTGCATGCCCCTACCCTCACTTCCACCATGCATCTCTGCTTTCATCCCATCCCCCTCCTGCATGGCGCTCGAGCAAGTCCTTTTCATCCCTGGACGACTCAAGTTCGAGCTGAGGATAAATCAAGGAAGGCAAAGGCTTTCCTATGCGGTGATTTACTGTCTTGCTCAGCTGGTTTCGATTGGCCCCTCGTCCTACTTTTTCTCTCTTCTTATCCCCTAATTTCACTCTCAACCCACCCTCCAGCTCGCTCAATGGCTTCCAGCTCCAATTCCGCCTCTCCCCCTAACCCCCCACCTTCTCTGGAACTCAAAATTTGCAATTTGAAGCGAATTCTCAGTGCACATAGAGGATTTATACTCTTCTTGTATGGGGAAGGCGTCCGGAGATTCGAGATGGTCGAGGAAGACTTAATCCATCTTAGGGAGGAAGCAGTTGAATCCCTCATGTACACAACGCAACAGACCAATAGAAAAATTGTTGAATTGGAGGCAAGACTCAAAAAGATGGAGCTTCAAGCCACTAGATCGACTCACCAGACTGAAGCAATGACAAATTCTCCACCGAGTGCAGGATCCTCCAACCTGGTTCAGAAGGTTTAATTGTGATTCCCTTCACTTTTGAAACTAGCTCGTTTTTTGTTTTATGGAAATTTCACTGGATGTAGGATTTAAGCCTTTTTTTGATCTTCAGGCAGACACATTGTAAGCAGGCTCTCGACTTGTTAGTAGTCAAATTTTTGTTTTTAGGGCAGCATAAGAATTCTGGGCTTTATATCAGGGCAGCCATTTTTTTATTATTGAGATTCATGCACATAATGCATATCTAAATTTTGTATTTTTTCTCAGAGTGGTCACACCACTGCTTCCTTAATATATATTCCACTTTCTTGTACAAAACAAATATTAGTCCACACCCACAACTAAGAACTTCATGAATGTTCATTCAAATAGAGTAACCCATGCATCTCATGACTTGTAAAAATTTATTCAGTATGTGATCAGAATGGGACCAACCCCTTACTCAAATTTAAAGAGTAATCTTCAAGCTAGAATAAGAAGTCAAATCATCTCAGGGAACATACATGCATTCAAATTAAAGGATGGAAGAAATCTATACAAGCATAAAACAAGAAATAAAACTAAAGCTAAAAAATGAAAAAAGAAAACTTAACTAAGAGAATTTGGAAACTGGAAATGTAAGTAATCAAAATAAAATGAAACCGAATGAAAAATAAAAAGAGAACCCAGTAGGAAGTAATAAATTTGGGGCAACAATAGGGAAAGATTGGAAAATAAGCCAAGGGAAACAATTAGTCAAGAAATGTTATCCATTCAACATCGAGCTCAATAGAAATATTCACAAGGTAAAGATATGAAATGAAGAACAATAAATATTATGGGAATTAATAATCTAGTGAAAAAATTGACAACATAATCCTCTAATCCAATTTCTATTTAGTGAAATTAGAAAAATATTTTGGGAACCTAGAAAAATGGGTTAATGGAGAAGTTTAATCAAAAGATATTTTCAAAAATTCAATTACATGAAACGTTCCACAAACCCATAAGCTCTCAATATTTCTTGACATGAGAAATTCCTTTGCATATTTGAAAACGTTGCGTTTTTAATAACATAAATTACATCTGATATTCCTCACCAAAACATCAATTTCTCTTTTCCATAAAATATATTATTAATCCAATCTATTCAAATGATTCACTTTGATGAGGCAAAGAAGAGATATTACAATTACCGAGATCATAAAAAAAATCATGAAAATGACTCCAAATATGAAATTGATCGGAAACCAACATGGGAATACATGAATGAGACTATATTTCTGATCAACTATTGATTTGGTGAAAATATTGGTTGATTAATTCTAAATCAAATGTTGCAAAGGAATTTTATTAACAAAGTGTAGATTAACATGTCCTTAAGTTGCTTTCATTTAAAGAGAAAAAAAATACTTAGTTGCTACTTGCACGAGCGTTTCCCAACCTGCATAACAAAAGAGGATGTTATGATAAACTATTTGACAGTTTGGAAAAAATGCTTCCTTTAAATGACTAACTTGTTAAAATGAATTTTTACTAAAAAGAATAGTAAATACCAAAATTAAACTAATCATAAGAAAAATATGCTAAGATAATGTAAAATTGAATTGTATTGGTTGTTATAAAACTTATGTAAATGAAYAATGTTAGTGCAATCATTCAAGTGTTGATATTTCATCCATTCAGTCAAATATCACAACCTTRTTTTTGAGAGATAAGCACCATGTTCATTCGCTCAATATTCCCTTCGACATGAGACTTAGTGTCATTGATTGTTGTGATATTTGGGTCCGTAGACACGATGTCTTGTTCCTACAATCAACAACAATCAATTTAATTAAATGGAACCATAAAACTTCAATTCCATCCATCTCCTAAAGATACATGTCCATCACCAATCTTGGTCATGCTTTGAAGATAAATAAAAATCTAATTCAAAATCATCATTCTTGCAACCCRAGGAATTCATTTCTCCTTGTCATTAATAATAATGATGTGAAACATTTGTATGATCATCTTCAACCTTGTGAGAGGCAAGAGGAAATAATTATGGAAATTATAGAAATTGAGACACTCTGGTAAGGTAGAAATAATATCAGATAAAATCCAATATGTATTGATTCCCCCCATCAAGGATGAAAGGTATAATTGGAAATCATAATTGAATTAAATGAACAAAACCTGATTTCTAATAAGTTGATTCTTGACATGATGGGAAAGTCCATTAAACTAATATCCTCAAGTTTTCAGGATTGCTTCAAGACGAAAAATTATGCATTTCACTTCCTTGAGCTTACATATCACATAGAATATGATAGAATAAAAAGTCGATGAGTATGCAATTTATCTTTCTAGTAGATAGGTTTTCCATTCAAAATAATTATGAAAATAATTTGGAAAACGAAATGAAAAAGATTATGAGGTAGAAATATCAAGTATAAGATACTCCAATCATGACCCAAACATGCTTATCTTTCCAAGTTATGAATAAATTGATCGTTTGGGTTCAAGGAATGTTGAAGAGTGTGAGCCCAATAAATTGATGAGTTACAACCCACAAGGGATTCACATCTTGGAACTTATTATCATAACTAAGATGAAAAAAGATGTTGAGAATTTGAATTTAAGAATCTTAGAAGTTGAATTGAAATTTGCCATCAAAGTATTTACAACCCCCAAGCATTTGGATGATTTCAAAATGATGAGCTAAGTGAGACATTATTAATCCATGATAAAAATCATATCAGTCAGGAATGTGACCAGAATGAGTGACTTAAAATAAGAAAATCCAAAGGATGGAAATATATTCTCCAAGAAAGAACAAGTCTGAAATCCCATTGAATTAGTAGTGCTAAGATTCATTCTTTAGTCGACTAGTGAATTGGGGAATAAAATGATTGATTCTCAAGACATTTATGAAAGAGATTCTAGAAACAAGATTGATATAACAGTGTTATCCATAATGTTAAAACATCCATTCAAACAGTCTAAAAGAATATCTATTGTTGTTGTGTATAAAAGAAAACTTGGATCAAGTAAGCTGAAATATAAACAGTAAACTCCTTATTGAAATATTAACTGAATAACACATAAGATATGTGCATCCAATGCCCAAAACTTAAAATTAAAAGTGTTGAAAATAATAATCTCAAAGAAAAATAAGGCAAGCTCACTATCAACCAAGCTCACTATGCTAAGAAAAAGTCCATACAAAATTTCCTTGGATGAAAGTAACCAAAGAAAACAGTGAATGGGTAAGAAACCATTTGGATATCTCCAACCCATAATCACATAATAAACCAAAGAAATTACAAGGAGTTTAAATGGGTTTTGTTGAAAGATTAATTGTTGAAAGATTGATTAGTTGTTGAAAGAATCATTGAATTGAATTGTTGAAAGATTGGTTTTCATTGATGTCAACCCTTGAACAAGAAATTAACAAGTTGCATGTCAAGGTAAAGGAGTTGTAAATATAAGTTAACAAGTTGCATGGAAGTTGCATGTGAAAGGAACTATAAACATAAGTTAACAAGTTGCATCAGAAGTTAATAAGTTCCATGTCAGTTTCATGTGCATGTCAGTTGCATGAGATCCTCATTAAAGTGTAGAGAAGAGTCAATTGAAGATCACTTATGCGAATACAAATTGGCATACCTAAGGCAGTGAGTCAAAGTTAGAAAATTCGAGTGAAGGAAGAAGTTTGTAGGAGTGACAATCGTATAGAGAATAATTTATAGACATAGGTTCTTTGAGTAAATATGCGAGTTTCAAGAGGAAAAGTGTGGACATCTGTGAGTAGATAGTGTATAGGGTTGTGGGCCTTTGAGGAAAACTTGTTGAAGATTGAGGATCTAAAACTTAGGTTAGCTACAGGTTGAAGGTATGTTTTCTTGTGTTTGTTAGGGTGTGTATTCTGAAGAAATAAGGAACATGTATGTCTTAGTGATTCATAATCATTTGATTTGGAGAACTGTCTTGTGAATCCTAGTATGAGGTATTTTTTGTTGCAATATTGATGAGATACCAATATTAGTAGAAGAAACAAAGGTATTATAAACATCAACAACAACATGTTATAATTTATAGCGACAGAGGTAGTGACATATTGGTCTACATTTATATTTCAGGGTGGTTGGACGGGGCAAGGAAAGGGGGTTGTAGCATCCTTCCGGTTGGAGACGGTAAGTTAGGGAGTTGGAGCTTCCTTCATGTTGTAGCCTATAAATAAGGGGTTTGAGCCTCATTCCAGTTGTAGTTGGAGAAATAGGAAGTTGGTGCTTCCATTGAATGTACTCTTTGATAAATAAGAAAATCATTTTGTGATTTTCTCCCACTGTGATTGCTGGGAACTGAAGAAAAGAGAAAGTTGTGTGCGTAGATCTACTACTGTAGTGTGCAGTATTGTACTTGACTTGCAAAGCTTTGTGCTAAAAAAAGAAGTATGATCTGAAGAAAAGAGGTAAGATATTAAATCTTTGTGCTCTGGTAAAGGTAAGATAAGTGGGAATTTTTTCTTCGAAAATATGAATCTAGGTATGTTTGATAGATTTTGTCCTAGTCTAAAAACTAGGGCACAACTAGAATATAAAAGATTTGATATGAATAAATTTGATAGAGATAGTGAAATATATGTTATTCTTATNACTCTTTGATAAATAAGAAAATCATTTTGTGATTTTCTCCCACTGTGCTTGCTGGGAACTGAAGAAAAGAGAAAGTTGTGTGCGTAGATCTACTACTGTAGTGTGCAGTATTGTACTTGACTTGCAAAGCTTTGTGCTAAAAAAAGAAGTATGATCTGAAGAAAAGAGGTAAGATCTTAAATCTTTGTGCTCTGGTAAAGGTAAGATAAGTGGGAATTTTTTCTTCGAAAATATGAATCTAGGTATGTTTGATAGATTTTGTCCTAGTCTAAAAACTAGGGCACAACTAGAATATAAAAGATTTGATATGAATAAATTTGATAGAGATAGTGAAATATATGTTATTCTTATGAATAGAAATAATTTTTGGACTAACAAGTGGATGCAGGACCCTAGAAAGAACTTTTACAGATTGCAGGTCCATTGATGTGATCCTATTGCGCAGTACATAAAAGGTTGGGGATCATTTAAAAGAAAGAGAGGATTTACACTATGTTATAACTGCAGAAGATAGGGACATCTTGCTAAGGAATGCCCTGGTATAGGTCCTACTTGTCTTTGTTGTAAAGCTATTGGTCATGAGGTTTTGGATTTCCCTAGAATGATTACTAAAGTTGAAAAGATGAACATGAGACAAGAAAACCATTAAGAAGATCAAGAAACTAAGGATATGTTAGAGAACCAGAAAGAATCAGAATCTATGTTATTACAGCTAAAAGAAACCATGAATGATCATAGAGACATCAATTTACCAGAGGTCTTAAAAGAGAAGCAGTGTATAGAAACAAGAATAGGATACTTTGACATATACTATGTTTTATACGAGGAAACACATGTGAATATTATTCCAGAAAGCACTTGGGAAATTTTTGGAAAGCCTGACATGATTGTTTCATTGGGAAGGATAGGATTGTTTAAAGGAAAGATGATAACCCTATGTGGAAGAGTTACTAATATACCTATGATTTCTTATGGAACATCGACCGAAGAAGAATTTGAAGTCATTAAGTTTGTTAAGAACAACGCCCCTTTTGCACTTTTGTTAGGAAAGACCTGGATTGAGAAAGATCAGATCCGAAGGAAAGCAAAGGAAGAAGCTACAGAACAAAAAAATAAAAAATTAAGGGACTTCATAGCTAAGAAAATAGAGCGACTAATACAATAACAAGAGTACAAGTCAAAGCAACAAAAGGAAAGAGAGTTAGCTGTCGAAGTTGAAAGAAAGCAGGAAGGCTTAAAGAACCTGTCCACGCAGGAGAGAAGAACACCCACCCTGGAAATAGTAAGAAAAGAAGTATTACCCTCGAACCCTTTGAAAGACCCTCAGCAGTGCAAAGTTGCTACGCTAAGAGAAAATAAGAATGAGAATGGAAAAAGGAACCGAGAGACTCGTATCATAGGAAGGAAGGCTAGAAAACTCAGTAAGAAGATGACAAAGTTAGAAAAAATGCAGGAAGTTCCAAAGAAGACTTCACAAAAGTCAGGCTTGTAGAACTTGAACCTCATCAGATTAGTAGAACCATGCAAAAAGGCACTTCACCACGAGGAAGCTACATGACCGTTGGAGGCATCCTAACCATTAGAATCATGCTTCGATGAGCTACCTCGTCAATGAATTGGAGAAGGACTTTCGCGAAGCGCAGGACCAAGGCTATGAGTTTCACTTCAGCTGGTTATTGATTCTCATTGCATTTGTCACTTGGGAGATGCCAGAGGGAGGGACATTCCCATAATTCAAGCCATCAAAGTTACTAGCTACAAGGTTCACCACCTTGTGGTATATGAGTGACATGGAAAAGTAGTGGAAATCAAATGCGGTGTTCCATTCTTACTACCTACAGCTCAAGCATTCCATTGAATCATTTCCCTGAATGACCTCAAACACCTTGCATACATATATGCCACTAGAGAGGTTCTACGCAGACAAACAGTTCATTTACATCACTGCGTGCAGGGACGGAAGTAAGTAGGAGTTGCAGTCCTACTACAAATTGACCGATGAAGATATGGAGGAGATAACCAAGGAATGGTCACCCGAATTCCTTGTACCAATCGAGCAAACAGATCTCTTTGACCCCAACATCATTGAAATCCCTTTAGTCACTCGAACCAAGTATTACGGACCAAGCAACGTAAAGAGAAAGAAGAAAAAGGAGGAAGTGCAGGACGTAGACAGTGAGGAAAAGAACAATGCATTAGAGGAAACTGCATCTGACTCACCTGCAGGAGGAGCAGGTGACGAAGTAAACCAATAAGAGGAAGGGGAAGAAGACAAGCAAGGTAAGGGAAAAGTAACACTGCCAAAGGATCCCCTTACAGAGGTTGAAACATTCAAGAAAAGGAAGGGTTCTTCGCATAAACCCTCAACAAGGAATAAATCTCGAGCCACTAAGCCTCAGTCACAGAATGTGTTCACAGTGGATGATATCCAACTCATCATCACAACTTTCAAAGATTCCTCAGAGGATATCCCGTAGAGACATGAAGCCAAGAAAGAAACAATGTATGAAAGGATTGAGAAGTAACTAAAAGACATCCAACAAACCATCCAATCGATCCACGCAATGTCTACTGCACCATCCTCAACAGAAAGTGTAGAATTGGGGGATGAGCCTACCCAACTACGCAGATTAGAAGATGCAACAGAGAATCGACTATGTCGACTCCAGGAAGAAAAGGAGCATGCCACAAAGGCGTTGAAGAAATAAAAAGAGGATATCCTAGAGTAACTTTGGGTTGTACAGCAAGA
>SNQJ01S0000834.1:42553-55017 GCA_010110895.2 Picea sitchensis | reverse complement strand
AAGAAGAGTCGGTGGACATATCCCCACACTGGGGTGAACGACATATATCCTGTGTTATTGTGCTTTGTGCAATGCATTCATGATGCTTATGTTATATTTTCTTAGTGCATTGTTCTTGATGTGTCATAGGTATATCCATTGATGCTTAGTGCTTTATATATGAATAAATGGTAGATCTACTCTAACGTTATGTTTTAAATGATTAGATGTGCTTAATATTGATTACTATTGTGTTGATATACACTTAGGGTTAATCTGTGATGTGAATAAGAATAAAAAATTAATACACAATGTTGGATAAGTGTTATGTTAAGGTGTTGTAATCACATATCTGTGTCACAGCTAGGTTGTAGAAACTTGAGCCCTGCAACCCCCCTGCCTCTACCTCGGGTGAGACTTCATCTACTTCGCAGGTGTTGCCAAAAGGGATGGTAGTTAGGTTTTTTTTGGTGCATTGTTCAAGCGTTGAACCCTGGTTCTGCCCCTGTGCCAACATGTGTACTGTGTTTATGTTGTGTTTATGCATTGAATTATGGTGTTGATGATATATTTAATGATATTGGAGGTTTTATATTTTGATTAAAGTACTAATTGTGCTCATATTGATTCACCCCCCTCTCAGTATTCCAACAATTGGTATCATAGCAGGTCCTTTAGGAAGTAGTCTAACCACTAGAAGGAGATCATGGAATACGCTAATATTGGAGCACCAATGTTTGATGGTCAAAACTATACCTTTTGGAATAAAAGGATGATATATTTTGTACAGGAACATGGATTTGATGTTTGGAAATCAGTAGTATATGGGTATACAACAACAACCACTCCCCCAACCGATAGATATGGAAAGAAACTCAGCGAAAACAACTAAAATTCTAAAGGTATTATTCTGAGAAGTCTAGTTGATTCAATATTTGTCAAGGTTATGCATTGTGACAGTGCAAAGGATCTTTGTGATAAAATCCAAAATATTTATGAAGGATATGCCAAGGTTAAGGGAGCTAAGCTTCAAAATCTAATTTTGAACAGTTGAAGATGAAGGAATATGAATATATTATAGCATACCTTATGTGAGTTGATGAAATAGTTAACACTATTAAGGGATTGGAAGTAGAATTTGATGAATCCATGGTTGTTCAAAAGGTATTGAGGTCTCTTCCTATGATATTTGATCCTAAAATATCATCCTTAGAAGAAAAAGAAGATATCGATACATTGAGCATGGATGAGCTACATGGAATATTTGCAACCTATGAAATGAGAATAGAACAGGAGAACCCCATCACGAAGGAAGCATATTTCAACGCTTCCAAGAAGACAAAGAAGAAGAAAAATCAAAATTCAAAAACATGTTGTAGTTGTAGTGATGATTCAGATAAAGATGAAGAGATGGATAACTTTGTAAGGAAATTGAAGAAAGGAACTGACAAATATAAAGGTATGTTTCCATTGAAATGTTTTAATTGTGGTGGTATTGGTCATTTTTCTTCTAAATGTCTTCATAATAATAAAGATAGTGAAGAATAAGAAGCTTCTAAAATGGAAAAGAAATATCAAAAGGGAAATAAGAGGAGAAACAAAAATAAATTCTTCAAGAAAGTTTTCTACTCAAAAGAGGACAATTCATCATCAGACGAAGAGGATAATGACAGTAACAATGATTCAAAAGGAGTATTATTCATGGAAGTAGAAGATGATTCCAAAGAATAAGGTGAATTCGATATCAGAGAAGAGATAATCATAACATTATAAGAACATAGGAAGGAAAGAAATAAAAACAAGTCACTCAAGGTAGAGTTAAAAATGAAAGAGGGATCTCATATTTCCAACTCTGAAGAAATCGAGCAGATGATCACAAGTCTAAAAATTAAAATAGAAGAAGAAAAAAAAAATTGACGAAATACTTAGAAGTCAGTTCGAAGAAAAGGAGAAAACGATTGGAAGCTCAGAATCATAAATAGTCTCTTTAAAGAAGGATCTTTAGAAGAAAGACATGCAATAGAAGAGAACAAAAATATTGGATCAAATAATCAATAGTCAAAGACCATCCAATGATGGATATGGACTAGGATATAATCAAGTATAGAATGATAAAGAATCGAGCTCCAAGACAACTAAATAGGAAGCAGGAAAAAGCAACAATGCATAGATTTCCAGAGATTATGTCAAGAAGGAAGAATGCAAGCCACCAAAGAATAAAATTTCAAAAATAAAGAAGACTCAAGAAGATGAATTTATAAGGAGTGCATTGCAAAGAATATCATCTACTCCCAAGTATCAAAGGTTCTTTTATGGTCATTTTTTTAATTTTTCTAATTTTGGACATAAAGATGTAAACTACAGATCCTATGCCAAGAACCAAAGTGACTGTGCAGGGTACTTGAATAATGGTTATCCTAGAAAATCTTATGAAGCATACAACATAAATCAAAACAATTTTGGTTCATTGAGAAATGAAGTATAATTCTACAAATTAAACAATTTTGTACACATCGAGAAGAATTGTAGATTGATTATTCCACCCATGGAATCAAATCATAACATTAACAATCAAATATCAGAACCACAAGAGATATGGAAAATAAATAAAAATCATTTCTCACTTTCTCTCTAAGCCTAACACAAGAAACATGATTGGTATGTTGGCAGTGGTTGTTGAAAGCATATGATAGGTGAAAATAACATGTTTCTAACTCTGAAGAAAGAAAGAGATGGATCAGTTTCATTTGACAATAATCGTTCAACTAAAATTATAGGTAGAGGCACAATTAAGCTTGGAAGAAAATAATCCATGGAAGAAAATGTTCTATTGGTCGAAGATATGAAACACAATCTGTTGAGTGTAAGTCAAATGTTTGATCAAGGACACACACTTGAGTTTGACTAAGAGAAATGTGAAATTAGGAAAGAAGGATCATACAAGTTAGTGGCTACAACAATAAAGACTCTGAACAACATATATGTTTTGAATGAATTTGGAAAAGAAAGTTTTTGTTTATGGAAGGAAAATGAAATTCGGCTCTGACACAGAAGAATGGGTCACATGAACTTTGACAATCTTGTCAAAATCAATAGAAAGGAAGCAATGAAAGAAATTAATGAAATTTCAAAGCCAATGAATATTATTTGTAAGCATTGTCTACAGGGAAAATAGACCATGACCAAGTTCAAATCAAAGGAGTACTCAACGATAAAACCATTGGATATTTTACATATCAATCTATCTGGACCAACAATAACAAAGGGATTAAATGGTGAAACGTGCTTTATGTTATTGATTGATGACTACACAAGAATGATTGCAATTTTCTTTCTCAAGAAGAAGTTAGAGGAACTTGAACACTTCAATATACACAAAGAGATGGTTCAAACATAGACAGACTTGAAAATCAAATGTTTGAGATCAGACATTGGTGGAGAGTTTACATCGAAATAATTCATTTATTTTTGTGGCGAACATGGAATAAAAAGGTAATTCTCAACATCCAGGACACCTCAACAAAATGGAGTCCCTGAAAGAAAGAACAGGACAATACAGGAAATGGCCAGAACCATGTTAAAAGATTCCAAGTTGGGTGACATATTTTGGGCACAGGTAATACATACAACAGTTCATATCCTGAACATAGGAATGCTCATAATTAATAGTGATGAGACTCCCTACGAGATATGGAAAGGAAGACTGGAAAATGTGAATCATATAGAGTATTTGGAATAAAGTGATCTATCAAAAGAGAAGACAAAAATATTGGAAAATTTGACTCCCGAGTTGACAAAGGAATACTTTTTGGGTACTCAAGAAAGAGAAAGGAATAAACGTGTTTCAATATGAGACTCAACAGAATAGTGGAAAACATCAACATATAGATTGATGAGACAAGTGTATGAAATACCAAAGAAGAAAAAAAATAATGAGCAAAGTAGGAAAGAGAAGAGGATTTGAAAGAAGAAGTAGAATCAAAAGAAGAAGAAGAGAATCCAGAAGCATAACAAGAGGAAGATGATCAACAAAATATTCATATATCTCCCAAAACTCCTAGCAACTGTGTGCAGAAAAATCATCCACCATAACAGATCATTGGGAATACAGATGTAGGAGTTGAAACCTAGATAAACTTACACTCACCAGAACAAAGACATCTAGCATTGTTGTCCACAGTTGAACCCGGTAGTTTTGAATAAGCCAACGTAGATGAACAATGGATCAAATCTATGGAAGAAGAACTTGATCAGATAGAGAAGAATGAAACATGGTAAATTGTTCCAAGCCCTAAGAATAAGAATGTGGTTAACACAAAATGGGTATTCATAAACAAGTTGAACAAGGATGGATATGTAACTAGGAATAATGAAAGTTTAGTATGAAATGGATATGCTAAGGTTGAAGGAATAGACTTTTAAGAAACTTTTTCCCTAGTTTCCAGAATGGAAGTAGTCAGACTGATCTTGGCTTATGCATGTTATAATCAAATCAAAGTATATTAGATGGATGTAAAATCATCCTTCCTAAATAGAGAACTAGAAGGAGAAGTCTACATCAAAAAACAAGAAGGGTTTCTATTGTCAGAAAAGTAAGATTATGTTTGTAGATTGAAGAAGGCATTATATGGACAAAAAAAATCCCCCAAAGCATGGTATTGAATATTGAATAGGTATCTACAACAATAATGGTTTAGAAAAGACAATGCAGACAACACTATCTACATAAAGGTAAATCAAGGTAGTATATTGATAACTGAATTTTATAGTTGATGACATTATTTTTGGAAGTGTTGATGACATGGTGAGTCAAAAGATTTCTATAAACATGCATAATGAATTTGAAATGTCATTACTTGGTGAGTTGTCTTTCTTTTTGGGACTCCGCATATGTCAAAAAGACAAATGTATTTTCATCTCCTAGACCAAGTATATCAAATAAATGATAAAGAAGTTTGGAATGGCAGATTGCAAGCCCGTAAGTACTCCCATGTAGACTAATTGAAAATTGAGGAATTGTGATCAATCCAACGATGCATATTAGAGACTCTACATATCGATGATTTATGGTTTACTCTATGTGACAACATCGAGACAGGATGTGATGCAAAAAGTTGGACAAGTTGCAATATTTCAAGCAACATCGAAGGAAACACATATTATGGAAGTAAAGGAAATATTCATATATCTCAAAGAAACAGAAGACTATGTATTATGGTATCCAAAATGGAATGATCTATATCTAGTTGCATACACAGATGCAGATTAGGAAGGAAGTGTTGATGATAGAAGAAGTATAAGTGGAGAAACCTTCTACTTGGGTGATTGTCTGTTATCCTGGTTGAGGAACAAACAATCTTCAGTATCATTGTCTATTATCAAACTAATCGGTAAGTGCAGAAACAAACGAATCTCCCTAGTTTCACCATGAAACTAGAACAAAACAAGACATGATATAAAACTTTCCCTAAGTTTCAATTATCAAGCATAATAACTAACAAGAGATAAATGGCATACCTTTTAAATGTCGTTTGTACTCATTAGTGTAATCCTTGCTCCATTCCAAGGCTTATGGGATGTTGAACCTGTAAAAAAGACACAAGCCAACGAAGTGAAATCAACAACATATACTCAACAAAACGTATGTATGTGATCAAGGAGTCATACAATAAAATAAGATCAATTTTATGGGAAAGAAATATATCACTGTATTAAAGATATGAAAAGGAGAATACAACCAATTCATTGATGTTGTAAGATCCCTTCAAACAGTTCCTTTATTCCCACACACTTCTTCTCCAAGGATTCTGAGAACAACAATCTATCTTGACAAAGAAAAGCTCAAAGCTAACATAGAAGCTCCAAAAACTCCAAGCTACAAAACTCAAGCTTACACCAAAATCTAGCCAACTCAATCCAACTTTCCCCATGAGAAATCCTCTCCTTTTATAGGATGAAAAGGATAGGGTGAGGAGTGTTGAAATATTTTAACTACAAAGAGCATTATAATTATTATTGATGTATTATTCATTAGATCAATCCCCTTTTGTGGATTGATCATGTCGGGTATTGTAAATGACCAACTCCCCTTTTGCAGATTGGTCAAACCCTAATTGTAATAGGTAGAATAAGAAGTCAGCCCCAGAATATATTAAAGGTGGTTATAACCACCCAGAACAAGAAGTCAGCTCTGGAAGTGAAAAGACACCTCCATCCACACGTGCCAGATTGTATAAATAAAGAGGCTAGCGCCTCATTTGGACACACACTCACTTGTTTATCAGAGCGCAAGTTCAGAGCTATAGTTGGAGAAGAAGGAAGAGAGAGAGAGAGGTTCATTCTTGAGAGAGGAGTTTCGATATTTGTTTGATTTTTCTCTTGGCATTGTATTGGCTATCTATATTAAGGAACTTTTTGTTGGGTTTTCTCCCCCATGAGGGTTTCCCAGGATAAATGATGTGTCTCTTGTGATTGTTTATTTCTCAGTGATCCTATTTATGCTATGGTTATCTAGTGAAATGAAAAGAAACCTAATAATAACTTAAACCTTAACATGGTATCAGAGCTAAACTGAAGAGAGCATATCTCACAAGAGAAAGTGAAAAATGTCACTGTTGTCATACATGCAAATTAGGGATTTTTATTGAAGAAGTATTTTAGCCCCAAAACCATCTAGAAAAGTGTGCCCTTCCTCAAGGATCAATTTGGCATCCTCAGTGCAACTTTTCAGTGGCTAGATCTCCCAGAAAGTGAAACCCTAGCTTTCACAAAGTACCAGAAGTACAAGAAAACCAGATTACCAGAAGTACCAGAGTACCAAAAGTACCAAAAAACCAGAAGCACTAGTCCAGAAATACGCTGATCAATTTTGAAGGGGCAAAAATTGAATTTTCTGAAATCTAAGCACACCTGGCTACTCGCCTCAGCCAAGCACACCTCCTGGTAAGTTCAAAATTCAATTATGAGCATTTTCATTTTTTGGTCATTTTCCTAGCTCCAGGTAAAATATGTCTACAAGCACTAAGCTTGTTGACAAGCTAGAAGGTGTGGAAAACTTCCGTTCCTGGAAGTATAGGATTTGAATCATTCTTGAAGAGAATGAGCTACCAATATTCATCAAAGAATAAGTACCAGAACCCGTCGATGCTGCAGAGAAAGAAAAGCACCAAAATGACACAATTAGGGCTAAGAGAATCGTTGCAGATTCTATCAAAGATCACTTGATTCCTCAAGTGTCTTCAAAGAAGACTGCAAAAGAAATGTTTGATGCCCTAACTAGATTATATGAAGGAAATAACATAAATTGGAAGATGAATCTAAGAACTCAACTCAAGAATACAAGGATACAGAAAGGAGAATTGATCCAGGAATATTTCTCCAAAATATCATAATTCAAAGAACAACTAGAAGCAATTGGAGATACCATAGATGAAGATGAACTCATAATGACGACCCTTAATGGTATCATAAGACCTTGGGATTAATTCATCCAAACTATTTGTGCTAGAACAAAGAAACTAAAATTTGATAGTCTTTGGGAAGAATGTATTCAAGAAGAAACAAGAGTAGCTAACCGAGAAGCTTTACTATCAATATATGAAGATCAAACCCTAGATACTCACACTAAAGGAGGATGAAATAAGTCTTACTTCCAGAAAGAAACCCATAAAGAGTCTCACCCCCAAAAAAAATTCATACATAAAGAATATCAACCTAAGAGGTTCCAAAAGAAAGGACAAAGAAAAGAAAGATACTTCTCATCTTGCCAATTCTACCATTGTGACAAGATGGGACATATTGTGAGACATTTTCCAGCTAGACAAGAATAATACAAGAGGAAAAATAAGAGGCACCATGCCCATGCAGTTGAAGATGAAGAGCCACCCACAAAGATGATAAGAGAACGTATTGAAGACTATGTCTTAATCTCAACCCTCTCAAGATCAGTATCACCTAGAGAGGACACTTGGCTCATTGATAGTGGTGCTTCCAAGCGCATGACAGGTCAAAGAGATATTCTCTCTTGCCTTTCAAGAAATAATTTTTCTCAGAAAGCTACACTTGGAGATGATTATCAATACCCTATCAAGGGAGTGGGAGAATCAAACTACAAGCTTAATTCAGGGACTCCAATGAACATGAAGGATGTACTCTATGTACCAGGTTTTACAAAGAACCTACTCTCCATATCATCTTTAGAAAAGAAAGGCTTCCAAATTGCCTTTATAGATGGAGAAGTTCTTATGTGGGCTAAGGGTAAAACCATGAAAAAAGAAATCGTCATTGGAAAATAAGAAGGTGGCTTGTATAAGCTAAAGGGTCACTCAGAAGCAGCCATGAACCATGCCATTGAGAATCCATGTGAAATTTGGCATACAAGATTAGCACAGATCAACTAAATGGAATTAACGTATGTATGCAAGGCAATCACAGGTCTACCAGAACTCAAGGTTGACCATGAAGGTGTGTGCAATGGTTGTGCACAAGGGAAGAACATCAAGAACCCTTTTCTGAAGAGAGACAATAAAGCAGATGGAGTCTTATAACTCATTCACTCAGGTGTGTGTAGCCCAATTCCACCATTCTCTATCAATGGGTATGTATACTATATATCTTTTATTGATGATTATTCTCGTAAGACCTGGGTTTACTTTTTGAAATCCAAAGATGAAGTGTTCAATAAATTCAAGGAATTCAAAGACTTGATAGAGAATATTTCTGAAAGAAATATCAATATACTTAGGTCAGATAATGGAGGAGAATACACCTCAAAATAGTTTGTAAACTATTGAAAATATTTCAGGACTAAGAGGGAGCTCACCACTCTTTACAATCCTCAAAAAAATGGTGTGGCATAAAGAAAGAACAGAACTATAATAGAAGTAGTGAAGACCATGATCCATGATCAAGATATTCCAATGTGCTTATGGGAAGAATCAGCAAAAACAACAGTATATGTACAAAACCAATTATCCCATAGTACACTTGGGTTCAAGACCCCTGAAGAGATGTTCTCTGGAAAGAAGCCAAAAGTAATCCATCTCAAAATATTTGGCTGCCCAATATTTGTACATATTCCGAAAGAGAAAAGAAACAAGATGGAACCTTCAGGAAAGAAGGGAATATTTGTGGGATACTATGAGGTCTCCAAGGCCTTTAGGGTTTATATACTAGGTCACCATCCCATTAATATCAACAGGGATGTGACCTTTGATGAATATGTAGCACTCAATAAATCAAGAAGATTCCATCTTGAAGAAGTATATGAAGAGGAACCTGTATTTACCAAAGTTGCAGAACCAGTGAGGTAAGTCATAGCTTCCCCTGATGAGGAAATTCTATAAGATCGTGACATAGTATAATTTCAAGAACCTTCTCAAATGATGATCTCCCATAAGAGAAACCCTACTTGGGATACGGAGCTTATTCAATATGGAGAGAAGTATGGTGTTCCCAAAGGAACCACGAGACAGGTGAAGAGACCTAAGACATTCTAAAATTATATGGCTTTGATGTGTGATCTCCTAGAGAAGGATCTTACCTGCTTTGAAGAAGCCATTCATAAGAAAGAATGGGCAGATGCCATGATAGAAGAATACCAATCCATAATAAAGAATGATGTATGGGAAATAGTTCCCAGACTGAAGAGCAAGGATGTAGTATCTTCCAAATGGATTTTCAAAATAAAACATGCTACTGATGGAAGTATTGAGAAGTATAAAGAAAGGTTTGTCGCTCGTGGATTTTCTCAAAAGGAAGGAATTGACTATGAAGATTCATTCGCTCCTGTAGCCAGATACACTTCGATCAGAACCATCATATCCCTTGCAGCTAAGATGAAGTGGAAGTTACACCAGATGGACATAAAAACAACTTTCCTAAATGGTGTCATCGAAGAAGAAGTGTATATAGAACAACCTCAAGGATTTGAGGTTGAAGACAAGAAGACTCATGTCTGCAAGTTGAAAAAGGCTCTGTATGGGTTGAAGCAAGCTCCTAGAGCCTGGTATGGAAGGATAGACAATTTTTTGACGAGCTTGGGCTTTACCAAGAGTAAATTTTATTCTAACCTCTACTTCAAGGTTATGAATGATGAGCTGGTAATATTGTTTTTGTATGTGGATGACTTATTCTTAACTGGAGAAGAAAAGATCATCACCGAATGTAAAAAGAAGCTCGCTGCAGAATTTGAGATGAAAGACCTTGGCATAATTCATTATTTCTTAGCTCTTGAGGTATGGCAGAGCCTAGAGAAAATCTTCCTTAACCAAGGGAAGTATGCAATTGAAATCCTAAAGAGATTTGATATGTTGGAGTGCAAGTCCATGAATACACCCATCGAAATGAAGTTGAAGCTTCTAGTCGACACTTTGTCAGAATTGATTGATGCCATGTTGTATAGACAGATCATTGAATCGTTGATGTATCTGATGAACACCAGACCAGATATATGTTTTTCCATGAACACCTTGAGTCAGTTTCTGGTAGAACCTAGACATGTTCACCTAGTTGTTGCAAAACATGTGATGAGGTACCTTAAGGGTACATTAGATTGTGGTATCAGTTATGATGGAGATCATGACTTCAGACTGAGTGGGTACACTGATTCAGATTAGGCTGGAAGTGTCTCTGACAGGAAGAGCACTTTAGGATGCTATTTCAGTTTGGGATCAGCCATGATCTCATGGAAGAGTAGGAAGGAATCAAGCATTTCTCTCAATACAATGGAAGTAGAATACATTGTTGCATGTTCTGCCAATTGTGAAGGCATATGGCTTCGTAAGTTGTTAACTGGTCTATTCGACCTAGAGATGGAAGAAACCACGATCCTATGTGATAACCAGAGCTGTATAAAGATGATAGAGAACCCTATGTTCCATGACAAGTAAAAATACATAGAGATATGATATCATTACATTCGTGACATGGTGCAGAGAGGAGCCATAAAGCTCCAATATGTTAGCAAGGATGAACAGGTTGTTGATGTGTTGACCAAACCTCTATCTTGTCTAAAGTTTGAGCACTTTCGATATAATATTGGTATAGTCCAAAAGGACCTCCCTCGAAAGGGGGAATAGTGTTGTGTTGAGTTGCCAGCCTAGTGTTGTGATGTCAGCCTCGTGTTGATGATATTCCAACTTAACTACTATGTTGAGTTGCCAACCTAGTGTTGTGATGCCAGCCTCATGCTGAGGATATTCCACCTTAATTGTTGTGTTGAGTTGCCAACTTAAGTTCTGTGTTGAGATTCCAGTTTAATCACTGTGTGGTATTTCCAACTTAATTGTTGTGTGGTGTTTCCATCTTAATTGATGTGGTGAGATTCCATCTTAATTGTTGTGTGGTGTTTCCAACTTAATTGTTGTGTTGAGATTCTAGCTTAATTGTTGTGTGGTGTTTCTAGCTTAATTGTTGTGTTGATATTTCAGCTTAATTGTTGTGTGGTATTTCCAGCTTAACTGTTGTGTTGTGATTCCATATTAATTGTTGAGTGGTGTTGCCAGCTTAATTGTTGTGATGATGTGCCAGCCGCGTGTTGGGATGATGATGTATAAGTTTCATAATAATCCATGTTGATGCAGATGATGATATCATTCCATCTCTCCATTGTGAATGACAACGTGGATGATGAGGAAAACTTATGATGATTTATAGATACACCAATCAATGTTCCAAGATGTTTTTGATGATGTTGTCCTCTCTCTCGCCTGATGCTATTGTAGAATACCCTTCTTGTTAAGGGGGAGTGTTCAAATATTGTAACTGCAAAGAGTATTCTAATTATTATTGATGTATTATTCATTAGATCAATCCACTTTTGCAGATTGATCATGTCAGGTATTGTAAATGACCAAATCCCCTTTTGCGGATTGATCATGTTGGGTATTGTAAATGACCAAATACCCTTTTGCGGATTGGTCAAACCCTATTTGTATTAGGCAGAATAAGAAGTCGGCCCCAGAATATATTAAAGGTGGTTATAACCACCCAGAATAAGAAGTCATCCCTGCCAGTGAAAAAACACCTCCATCCACACGTTCCAGATTGTATAAATAAAGAGGCTAGCACCTCATTTGGACACACACTCACTTGTTCATCAGAGCGCAAGTTCAGAGCTGCAGTTGGAGAAGAAGGAAGAGAGAGAGAGAGAGAGAGAGAGGCACATTCTTGGGAGAGGACTTTATGTATTTGTTTGAGTTGTCTCTTGGCATTGTATTGGCTATCTATATTAAGGAACTTTTTGTCGGGTTTTCTCCCCCATGAAGGTTTCCCAGGATAAATTATGTGTCTCTTGTGATTGTGTATTTCTCAGTGATCCTATTTATGCTATGGTTATCTAGTGAAATGAAAAGAAACCTAATAATATCTTAAACCTTAACAAGGAGGTTAGGATGATCCCAAGAGATCAGGGATGAGACTCAGATCCAAAATGATCGGAGGTCAACTCACCCTCGAAGCTTCTATTCTAGAACATTCGAGAAATT
>SNQJ01S0000834.1:23625-35604 GCA_010110895.2 Picea sitchensis | reverse complement strand
TTGATCAGTTCTTGAACTACTTTCTCAATTTCATTTTTTTCGAAAAAGGGGTGATGATAGGTACGGATATTGGGAGGAAGGATTTCTGGGACAAGGGGAATGGAATGATCATGAAAACCATGGGAAGGAGGGAGTCCCTAGGGGGTGGAAAAAACCACTTGATGTTTAGAGAGGATGGATTGGAGGTCTTGCGGTACAAAGGGTGTCTCGGTTGCTTGTATGGCATGGAGTTGGGAAATAATTCCATAATGACCTTTCTTGAGCAGATTTTCCATGCAATGGGAACTAATGATCTCCGAGGAACTGACGGTGATTCCTTGGAATTTATATTGTTGTCCCTCCTGGTCGAATTGCATGGCTAATTCCTTAAAATCCATGAGAATGGCACCCAAAGTCCTTATCCATTCTTCACCCAACACAATGTCACAACTGCAGATGTCGATAGCAAATATATGAGATTTCAGGTGGTGTTCACCAATTTGGAGACACACATTTTCACAATGCCCTCTACATTTCATGGGCGCACCATTGGGAATCATTATTTGTAAATTATTGACTACACAGATATAGAAATTAGTTTCTTGGGAAATGTGGCGATGAATAAAATTATGGGTGCTTCCACTATCAATAAGAATGATGACCTTCCTATGCTTGATGTAACCAATTATATTGAGGGTTTAGGGAGCAGAGAAACCAATGAGAGAATTTAGGGAAATAACTGTTTCTACTTCGAGAGGGTCTGAGGGAGAGGTTATGTCAGTGGGTTGAGGTGACATAGACACAAGGGGAGCTTCAACATCCTCTTCTGAAACATCCTCCAAGATGGACATAAAAATATTTTGTTCCTTACACTTGTTTCCCGTAAAATATTTGTCATCAAAATTATAACAAAGGCCTTTGAGTTGGCGTTCAACCATTTCATCCCTGGTCAATTTCTAGATCTTTAGTGGGGTAGAAGGAGGAGTGGGAGTTATTGGTTTAGTACAAGGAATAAAGGAGGGTTTTCTATTTTGAGAAGAGAAGAGACAACATGTTATGCTTCCTTATCTCTTTTAGTAGCTTCCAGCCAACTCTGAGTCCGAGCCATGAGGACATGAGCATGAATCTCATCCTTGAGGCCATTGATAAAACATTCTCAGAAAAAAACATCATACATGCCCTTTGTATGAAAATCCACTCTCTCAAAAGCATCTATAAAGTCTTCCACGGTTCCATATTGTTTCAAATTTGTCAAACAACCTAAATGGTTGGTGACAGTGTCAAAGCATTCATAAATCTCTAACACAAAGTGTGTCCAAGCCACATACCCTTGGCGAGCATTTTTTCTCCATTGCCACCATTGTCAACGCTCTTGATATAGATGGAGAACACCATACCAGAGTTTGGCCAACTCATCTGTAATTCCATACAAAGAGAAATAATGTTCCATTTGAGTTACCCAGCCAGTGGGATCTGATCCATCAAATTTGGTCACATCCAAACATGGAAGGCGTAGGTCATGCTAAAAGTGGTGGGGTTGAAAAATTATGGGACTGAGGAAATTTCACCTTCGGTTTGCAAAGGTGGGTCAAATAAGAGAATATTTGCAGGGATATGTAGCTTGGAATAGATAATCATAGCGACAAATTCAAGCTAGGTAATAATTTCTTGTTTGAGCTCTTGTTTGAGTTCCACGTTTGAGGCGACAATGGAGGAATGCATATTTTGATTGATGGTGGCAATATTGGCACTGCGTTGTCGCACTTCTTATTTGGTTTCTGTGAAATTAGAGTGCAAGGTAGTGAAGCGAGTTTCCAAGTCTTGGCTATGGGTATGGGCCATGATGACGAGGGATCACGAAAAGGGGCAGGTGGGGCCACACAAAAAATGGGTTATGGGTGAAGTGTATCACAACGATCAGGGCGACAAGTGGAATCCAATGGGGTAAAGCCCAAATAAGGGTGTTGGAAGGGGTTCAAGTCCATAGGAAAAACAAATTTGCTAAAAAATTATAGGTATGACTGTGATAAGGGTGAAGAGAGAAATCCAATGGAATATGTCTCAAATAATGGTGGTTTATCTATGGAGGGATTCATGATATCTAGGTCGATCCGTATACAAGTGTTTTCTGATGCGCTACCACTAAAAGGGGTACCAATAGGGGTTACAAGGGTGACAAAAATATGTGTGCTTAAGTACCACTTGTATTTCCTGTGTGTATGAATCCCTGACCGTGGGTTGATGTGCATAATGATAGATCTTTATAGCTTAAAGACACCGGAATATGTCTCTACCTTGGAAAAAAAATAACCCACAATATTCTACCAAGGAAGGTGCTCTGATACCACTTGTAATATTCCAGATATAAAAAGTATGCAGAACATAAATAAATAGCTAGAAATGGCAGATGAATGACAATATAACTAGAACAACACCACAATATTACCAAAATGATGTCAGAATAATACTAGAAAGAACACTTTGATTACTGAGAGCAATTTTCACTTTCCTCTTCGAGGGGGAAACCTCCAGCAGAGGAGAGCTCTATTACAATAATATCCAAGACAAAAAATTTCATACCGTCGACTCATATTTATACTAAATATGTATATCAAAAGAACCATCTAGAGGAAGATCCTTCTAGATGCAGAAGCTTTTATTAGGTCTTCTTACATTAGACTTATTCTTCCTTATTTCTAGGCCTTATTAATATTGACCTTTATTACATGGAAATATATTATTCTACCTACATGAGGGGTTAGGTGATCCAGAATGGATCCAGGAACCAAAATGGGTCCACGAAGGCCTAAAAATCAAAGTTCTCAGGATGTCTTCGAAACAGACGTGTGTGTAGGCCTTGTTGATATGAAACCAACACAACTTGAATGGGATCAAACATACGTTGTATGAGAAAGATATCACGATTTTTTTTTTCCAAAGAAGCAAAATTTGATGATTGTTCAGTCTGTATAGTGCTAATGTGGAAGATGACTGTACAAACCATACAGTCATGCAGTGATGTGATAGGTACAATGGCATGTTGACTCGATAGATGATGTTGACAAGTGGACAAATCCAAGTTTGACATGTGGCATGTTTTGGGGCAAGTGTAATGGTGCCATGTGGCCCAGTCATGGGCTGCCACGTGGCACCAGTCCATTAGTCGATGGTTGAAAAAAGGTATGGACTCCCAGGGAGTCGAACCCATGACCTTTGGTCCAGGTGAAATTTTTGGCAGGGTTGGGCTACCAGCCTGCCCATTAGTAGTTCTTAACCCCTATGGCACAAAGTTTATATTTAAAGTTTGTTATGTTGTATTTCTGGCAGAGTAAGGAAGCATGGACCAATTCATATGACCCATCCCTGACGCAATTCCATATGACCAATTCATATGAACCCAATCCTTTATACATTGACCCGTGCATTTTTTATGAGCCCATCCCCTGACATAACCACCATATGACCATTGCCTTGTGACCATGCCATTAAATATTGGCGCATGCCCATTCCAGTCAGCCCCTCGACACGGTCACATGTATCTACCATATGCTCACTCTTTAGAGTATAATGCAGATGTGTGTGGATAGGTGCCTGGTCGTCCGGGATAGCCCACTAACCAAGGTGCATGAACAGGGGCTGAAGATCAAGGGATAATGGTTCAGAGCACGTGGAAGCATAGTCTAGGGCCATATGGCCATACAAATGACCAGGGGTCAGGACTTAAGGGCCAGACCAACGTGACAGCCTAGTGAAGGGCCATATGGCAGCATCCCATATGCCCAGGGGCTCAGATAAAAGGGGTTTCACCCTTTATTTGATCAATTTTGGGTTTTGTAACTGTATATTAAGATTTTATTGGATTTTTGAGCCAAGTTTTGGGAGATTTTGGCCATTATTAGAGGATCTTGGGTCGTTTTTTAGGCTAGATATTCGGGGCAAGTTGGGATTTTGTTTACAACATCAATAATATATAAACCATAGGTTATTGGAAGCATGGAGGAGGTTTATAACATGAAAATTATGAATATTTGTTAAGAAAAATCCATTTTTATGGAGGGAAGCCATTGAGGAGAGCAACTTTGCAGGCCATTTCTGGGAGCTTCGTTCATCCGTTTTTAGTGCCGCTAGTTGTGATAGATTCTTGAGATATAGTATAAAACAACCAGATTAGTTTGTAATCCATTTGACACTTTTGTGATGTATGTTTGAAGATTTGAACAGAAATAAGAAAGCCTCACCCACTGAGACAAATGCCCAGAGACGTAGGTGAGATTGTCGAACTCCGTTATCAACTTTGTTGTTTATGGTTTGTTTTTTCTTCATGTTTATTTCCATATCTGTATAATTCTTTATGTCTACCATGTTTCATCATTAATTCTTCCTCTTTCATCAATTTTCTAAATGGTTAATGAACACATGCTTTAAGAAATCAACCATAGTCTTTGAAAGATATTTTCGGATCATTAGGTCCCTAACAGTTACAACCTATAAATAGGGGGTTGGAGCCTCCTTCTAGTTATATCTAGAGAAACATGAAGTTGGTGCATCCAATGAATGTACTCTTTGATAAATAAGAAAAGTATTATGTGATTTTCTCCTGCATTGGGTTTCCACGTAAAATTCTAGTGTACTGTGTTTATGTTGTGTTTATGCATTGAATTATGGTGTTGATGATATATTGAATGATATTGGAGGTTTTATATTGTGATTAGAAGTACTAATTATGATCATACATATTCACACCCCCCCCCCCTCCCCCGCTCTCAGTATTCCAACAGGTTTAATTTCATATGGGAAAAAATTAATATTCAAAACTTCCATTCACTGTGTATGGGGCAAGAAAATTAGAACTTGAAAGAATCTCAATAAACCAAAATTTTCCAATTAGAATCATGTATATATGAATATAGGAGAAATATGAGTGCTCATTCTCACCACAAGAGGGACTAAATAGAATTATTTATTTAAAATATATCTCACTTGCAAGATAACACAATACTTGGAAAACAATCAATATGGTGAAATGAATAGAATAAAGGATCTGAAAATCATCCCAACAAATAGAAAGTTTTGAGAATGAAATAAAAGAAATTTTCCCATATCAAAATGAGTCTTGACTAAAAAATCTATTCAAGGAAAAAAATTAGCACTCAATCCTTCTATTTCTTCCCACCTCTGCTAAGAATTTCATTTACTGGTCAACCAATAATAATAAAAAGAAACGTAAACAAGAAGACTAATTAAAAACTAGAAAGAAAAACTAATATTATGCAAATAAAAACATTATCATATTCTACCTTGCTCCTATCATATGCTAGAATGGCTGGAAAAAAAAATGAAATATGTAAAGTCATAATGTCAATGTAGCTATCCATATAATACCAAGCTTCCAAACACATGTTCATGATAAAAGATTAGTATGAGAGCTTGGAATAGAGATAAAGTAAAAGTAGGAAAAATTAAAACATGAAAACTCTATCCACCGTATTGAATATTTCATAGTGATAATTCATTAGAAATATTTCTTAGTAATATCCCTCCAACCATTCTTTAATGCTATCATAAAATATTGCATTACTATCATAGAATTGGTGGAGGGGGTTTATGGGAAAGTAGCATACCAAATGGGAACCATGCATAAAATCTTTGTAAAGTGTACTTGGTGAGATAATCTTTGTGCTAATAAACTTGTTAACTCCATAAGAAAAACCTCATTGTCTTGGAAAGCCTCTTTGGACTCATACTTCAAGAAACCATCAGCTTGAGATAAATTAGTAAAATAAAATTATATACATGGACAAGCATCCACCATGGTATGAGAGATATTATTGTAGGGGATTCTTTGGCCCTTGTCATCATACATTAGAAGTAATGTATAAATATAGGTAATAAATGAGATAAACCAAGTAAATATATGTAATAGAGGGTAAAAATACTTAACAAATGGATTAGTTGGAGTGGGTATAACCACTCCAACCACCTATCTATTGTACAAATACTCATGAAGATGGAATAGACATTTGGTTGGTTAACCTTCCCACAAATACTTCTTGTGTATGTGTGTGTTCTTGATGTGTTTGACCTAATTTAATTTCTTCCTTGAATGTGTGTAATCTATATGATTACAACATTGACATCATTTCCTCCTCCATTCAACTGGGTGACAACAGAAGCGGATGAGGGGTGTTCTGAACCTGAAAAATATGGAGAGATAATAGGATCAATTGTTACTTGTAAATGACGATGGATGTTGCTTGCGCATGGATGTTTCTTTCCTTGGATTACTCATAGATGTTTCTCATTGTTGATTTCCTACTGATTGAAGATGTTCGTGGAACATGGATGCTGCTAAAGAAGAGATGGAAAAAATGTTCAATAATCTATGTGGAAGATGTTTGTTTTCTTATGGATGTCCTCATCATGATTTCCATCGACAAAGATGTTCAGGAACATGGATGTTGCTAAAGAAGAGATGGAAAAAATGTTCAATAATCTATGTGGAAGATGTTTGTTTTCTTATGGATGTCGTTCGCAAAAAGATCAATCTGCATAAGAAATTCAAAAGAAAAATTATGCAAGAAACAATGTAAATTGTCAAAGTTCGTGAGGTCACTCAAAGATCAAATGTTGCCATTGGTCCATTAGGAGATGTCAGATGTGCAGGTCGAGTTGGACAATGATGATGCGTGTCCATTGAAGATGTTTGAGGATTGCTCGTAGATGTTGTTGCACGAGATTAAGGTGGTTTGAACCTGGACGAGATGGAAAGATCAAGAAGAAGAAAAAATATCTATAAAATCAACGTTCGTGGACACTTCTAAATTGGAGAAATTATGAGGTAATTTGTTCAAGAAAATTTGTTCTCCGATGCCAAACTATGAGGATGATGGAGACAATTTCGAAATAAAATAATATTTTCTAGTTGAATGCACGATCAATCAATGGTGGTGTTAGGATGGTCGAAAGTATGAAGTTTTCACTAGTTGGTCAGAACAAAGTTCTAGAGTAGCATTTAAGTTTCTGATTATTTCTTTCCTGTGAAATTGGTGATCATGTGAAGTGGGGGTGCTGGAATAAACACTATACTATCGACACCCTACAATAGTTGGTCACATTTCCTGTTGTTTGGAGCATCAATATGTTTATCAAACACTCTTGTTGCAACTAGATTCTGCGATTGATTCCTACAACAAGAAGCATAACCAAATGAATATTGTGCAGTCATGGAATAAAAGAACGAGAATGGTAGACACCCAGTTTGACTAGTCGACCATTGTGAAGTTTATGTGTATTCAACCGTAAATTATCCCTTACAGGGATCTAATATTTTCCTAATTATGCTGAGGAGTATGTTGCTCAACATACTGAATACACCAAGGAGATAACACCACTTTTTAGAGACTAGGAGTTGAACGTACTAAAATAATCTTCACTCTTTGTTGGGAAAATATAGATTATGTTACTCACGAAGAACCTCCCAACATGTTCTTTTCCACTAAATGTGAAAAAAAGAAACAAAGTCGACCCAAATAGTAGAGCACTCGACCAATAATGTAGTCGATGTTTTGGTGTCACAAAGTAGAGGAGACATGAAGAGGAGCATGTGTTTGTGGCATCTCTCGTGCATCATGTAATTACCCCTAACGAATTTAGACAAATTGGGGTCATCACTACAAAATCAACTAAATATTGGCGTAGTCAATCAGAAAGGGATCGACGAGGAAATCCAACTAGCAATGGACTCGATGTGAAGTTGTCAACCTAAAAATCATATATGAAGAAGTTGATTTGACGTGAAGTTGTCAACCCAAAAATCAGATATGAAGAAGTTGATTCTCAAACAAAGTCATAGTCAAGGGTCCATTAAAGTTTATAGTTTAAGTCGAAGTCATTGACTTTCTAGTCAAAGGTGAGAAATTTGGCCCTGGTCAAGGTCAAATCTGGATTGGGGTTGATCGAAATCATCATTTGCATTGGAATTCCTACAGTCACTAGAAATTTCTGGCATCAATTCCTCCCGAGGGGAAGCCTCAATTTCCATGGTTCGATTTCTTGGGCCTTCCAACAATTCGCTTGGATATGAAATAGAATCTTGTAAGATTACCACGTATATTTGGTATAAAATGATCAAGTGTCATCAATACTTAAAGGCTATTAGGTGTGGTTGGTTCAAAATACATTGGAAAAATTATTTTTAAGAGTACCATGCCAATTATTTAAAGGGAGCCATAGGTATGAAATAAATATATATCTTGAAGGATAGTGGAATCGACTTGAAATAGTCACTTGAATTTGAGTTTATATTATAAGTCTAGTCGAGTTCAAGAATAGTCAAGTAAAAAACATGAAATATGAAATATATATATGTGTGTGTGTGTGTGTGTGTGTGTGTGTGTGTGTGTTGTCAAATCAATTGATTGAGTCACCACTTATGATAAATTTGAGTTAATTGAGTCAAATAAAGGGAGGGGGTTAAACATGCATATTCTTTGAAGGAAGGTGATCCCCTCCACTCATGTAATGTAAGTCGGTCTTTATCCAATGTAATCAGTTTCTCACTGACATCATCTGATACCCAGTCGATGACATCAAGTCAAGTCCTGTGCAGGATTTTTTTTTACTAATAGTTAGAGAATCATACTTCAGTCACAAAATAACTTTCCTTCATGTAAATGGAATTTACAGACTCCATACATTTCCAGAGCCCAAAAATCATAAAGAAGAAGAAACACAATGAAGAGAAGTGGTTGAAAGAGTGAGAAACATATAGTGAGCATGTTGAGCATTGATTGGGAAAATCTTGTAGCAGTTGATTCGATAATTTGCAGAGTGAATTGATGATGAACATTGCAATAGTCAAAGGCATTCAAGAGAGATATTTTATACACACAGAGAGAATTCAATAAAAGATGATGATACGAATATTAAATTAAACCCCTTGGTACAAGAATTGCAGAACAATTTTGAAAGCAACAGAATGGTTGGATGCTAATGTAGACCCTCTTTGATCCATATCAAGAATCCTTCGAGAGAGAAAGTATGACCGAGCACGTGAGCAGTCTATGTCTGAATTGAGAAATCGACTTGGAAATAACCACAATCGGGGTGGATCTTCAAAGAAATCATAGTTGATAGAGGAAAGAAGAACACAGAGATCGCAGAGATGAACCTATCATATGGCCACTTGGACTCAGGACTTGGATGCATGTTTTCTTGGGACGATCAAGGGATTGAGTGTGGGGGAGATGTTGTAGGGGATTCTTAAGACCTTGTCATCATACATTAGAAATAATATACAAATATAGGTAATAAAGGAAATAAACCAAGTAAATGTATGTAATAGAGGGTAAATATTCTTAACAAATGGATTAGTTGGAGTGCGTATAACCACTCCAAACACATATCTATTATACAAATACTCATGAAGATGAAATAGACATTCGGTTGGTTAAACTTCCCATAAATACTTATTGAGTATGTGTGTGTGTGTTCTTGATGTGTTTTACCTAATGTAGTCTCTTCCTTGAATGCATGTAATCTATAGGATTACAACATATATCTTCAAGAAAATGGTGGAAGCCACTAATATTAACAATATCAACTAAAGGGCTACCTGAACAAGAAGACTCTCTATTAATTAAAAATGAATATGAAATAGAAGAATACATGGTTTGGTATACATATACTACAACATTCCCTTCATCCCATGAAAAATGTTGATAAGAAATAGAATTAATAAGTTCATGGGAAGAGGTTCTATCCTTTTATATTCCATATGCACATTACCACCATCAAGTACTTCAAAAGGGGTTGGCCCTATTGATATTAATTGACTAGGAAAAAGTGTGGCTTCCTGAAATTTCAAACCATTGAAGATATCAGGATAAAAAAATTAGCAATTAGAAGAATTAAGAGAATGAAAATCCCACCTTAAACAAGGAAGATCTTCAAAAGGTGACTCTTTGAATGGTATTTCCTACTCCTTAATAAAATTGGTGTTTGATTGTGAATCAATAGGCTCCAATACACTAGGAATGGTTTCACAATAAATGTGTTCTTTCTCAACATGGTTTTCCTCTTTCAAGAAAAAAGTGTATTGTTGTGATAAAAATGTCATGTCTTGTATGTTTATTTCTTCTCCTTGAGTGAAACAATCATTGTTGTTGTATTTCTCCTACATAATATGAGAATATTAAATATATTTCAAAACATGTTCATGGTTAGAAAAGAGGATTAAATAAAAAATTCTTAGAACAAGAAGGTTCAATAACTAATACATCACTAGGAGGAAAACATTCTTGATCTATGTCAGTTAAACTAGGAGAATTTGTAACAGTAGAGAAATTTAAACCAACATAAACTAATTCCACTTTATCCATGGGTGAGGAAGGATTTATTTCATGGGTATCTAGATTTTCTTCATTAAAAAAATGAAAAACATTCGAGTTTTTCCCCATAGCTTCCTCCATTTCTTGTGATGGAAAATAGGGGGTAGGATAATGTTGGCACAGATTAGATCAGACCAGGGTTCATCTTAGGTTACCAATAAAAGGTACCGTGTAGTCTAGAGCGCTGGCATTTTTATTTCCTCTAAAGAGAAGAAGTCTCAACCGAAGCGATGCTGAGACAGAAAGATGGGGAAGGGTAGGGAAAATACCAAAGAGAATCCATAGATCATCCAGAACTCATTCCTGTTCTTGTGCAAGAGCAACATCAAATCTGAAACATCTAACCGCAAGAATTGAACCTACTTACATTATGAAAATCACTTTAAGCATAGAACCATTAAAAAAAACTCATAAACCATAAAGGAACAATGTAATGCACAAGTAAACATACAAGACACATCCTATTTTGAAAATTTGGTTCTCCTTTATCATATTATCTCTGAGATCTTTCTTGCACTACAAACTCAGAATTACATAGAGATATTTAGTATAGACTCTTGGCTCTGGGCCTCAGCCACAGAGTTATAATTCCCCAAATAACAGGTCTCATTTATTACAGACTCTCTTCTCGAATTACAACAGGTAGCAACAACTAATCCCAAAGCATTGGGCGACTCTGATAGATGTGACTCAACCCGACTCTACTCAACTCATGAATGAGTGAACCAACAAACTGAACGGATGACAACAACATCAACACAACCTAACCAAACCTTTTACAATTATATTCATTCCTATATATAGTTGGGTTATGTTTTCTTGTTTGGCTTGCTCGCCTTCTTGTTTCTGTTGCAACTGTTTGTTGCTTAGGTGGTGTTGCGCTAGCATCCACAACTCCTTTCTGTTATTCTTCCTTCCAGCCTCTGATGAAGTTTGCACATGCTTATTCAAAACTTGCACAATTCTTTCCCAAAAACAAAGGGCCCAACAGGCTCCGACCACAATCCTTGACTTGTCCTCGAGTCAAGAACTTGGTTCCTTCACGTTCTTTAGGAACAACTGTTGCTTTCCCTTATCCGGATTTTCCTCTTCTTTGAGCTCTTTTGTTTGTGCCTTTTCTTCCTTTACCTCCTCAAACGAAGGGCCCAATTCTAGAACCAGCTGTAATGCTCTGTGATTTACTCCATGAAAGATTTCAACTTTGTCCTGCCATTTCTAGGTGAGAAGTGATGCTTCTGCTAGGAACTGTTGGGTCGCCTCTCTATTGTACTCCTTTGGTTTGGCTGAAACCAACGAGTTCCATTCATAGTCAGATGTTGTGTCGACCTGGTGCATTTGCATGTAGGTTGTCATAATGACTGGTCAAAATTCACACAACTCTTTCTTGGCTACCGACTGTGCTTTGTAGAGTGTATTCAGTTCATTGTCGGCTTGCTGGATTTGGTCAAACTTTTGTTGCTACTCTATGGGGTTCATTGTGACCGCAACATCCTCGTTGAGCACCTGAATCTTGGTGCGCACTTCTTCCAGGACTTGATTCCATCGAGCGATGATCCCCATCCAATCGTTGAATTCCTTGAAGATTCTGGTGTAGTCCACTGTCTGCTTATGT
>SNQJ01S0000833.1:148241-167554 GCA_010110895.2 Picea sitchensis | reverse complement strand
GGTTTATTCTTCTCTTGTATGCATGTGAAGAAAGAGGTTTCAGACTTGGGTAGAAGGTCAAAAGTTAGTCTTAAGGGTCATTTTCTGCGTATAAGTTTAGAGCCCTAGCTTATTAGTCCGTAGGGTAGAAATACCCAACAACAATGCTTGGTTGATACGAAAGCTGGTGGAGAACCTTACTGGATTTTAAATCAGAGCCTCTTTTACCCTTGCAAATTGAAATTCTTCGGTTAATGCTTCTGGGTTTTCCTGTGGGGTTTTCAAACTCTATTCCTTCTTCATTTCCTATAATCCAGATTGATGACCATTTTTACAATAGTCTAGTAAATAATTCACTGACATGGATCCTTTAGTTACCTCTACTCACTTGCTTTGGTGTTTCTCCACTACCAGCGACCGTCCATAGCCCTGGCAGAGTCACCCTGACATCAAAGAACTTGTTCCACTTCTAGCGAGCGTCCACAACCCCGATGGAGATATTTGCATACCCTCTCCTACTGTTCACTCTTTTGATAATATCAACTTTATTCTGGCATGATGCCATGAGCGAGTGGGAGAGGATGATGTCTATTTATTTCGCAAAGTGAGATGGTTAAGGTGAATCCTTTGCTATCTTTGTGTTCGGGGTTCATATAGTCCTTTCCATATTTCCTTATTTCCCTTAAGTTCTTACCAAACCACTAAGAAGACACTTCTGACATTTCTCCAAACTTGTTCATTTGCGTAGGTTAGATAGAGAACTCCTCAAAGCAACCGCAAGATCCTCGATTCTTCTTGTGTTTTATATGAGAGATGAATTAGGAACAAAGTTCACTATGTTGCATGATTCAAGGTCATCCATTGTCTTTCTAAACACAACTTTCAAAAATGAAAAAATCCATAAAGCAAAAGAAAACAACAAAAAATGCATTTCGCAATCATGACAAAATTCATACAAAACACAAAACACTTTCACTATTTTTTTTTTATTAATTATTAGTGGAAGTATTGTTTGAGGGCTTGGTGATTTACTCGGAGGGCATCAGGTTCCCCCCTCAAATTATGTAACCAATAAGTGCCTTCCCCAATCTTCTCGGCCACTTGGGAAGGTCCAAGACATGGGTTCTGAAACATAGAATGCTTCTGTTTTGGCTCATTTGCTCTGTCCCATTTTAGGACTAAGAATCCTACTTCAAATTTTTTCTCTTTAGCCTTATGCTTATCAAACCATATTTTCACTATCTATTGGTGAGCTAGAAAATTTGAATTAGCCTTTTCTCTCTCTTATTCTAGCATGAGAAGAGTATCAATTCTTTGTTGTATGACTGATGAGGGTTCCCTGTTGGAATCTTGGGGTAGTTGAAGAGATGGAAGATAAGTCCCATTTGGGAGAATGGATTCCTGTCCGTAAACCATAAAGTACAAGGAATCTCCTATAGATTCCTTGGGTGTGAACCTGTCGGCCCATAGAGCGTTATGGAGTAGATTATGCCAATTCCTTTGGTTATCTACAAACATATTTTTTAATATTCTCACTAGGTTCTTATTGGTTTATTATGCCACCCCGTTTCCATGTGGATAATAATTTGCAGAATATCTAATTATGATTCCTTTGTCTAGAGAAAAATCTTTCAATAGAGTGGAAGAAAAATAAGCTTCATTATCAAAAAATAGAACAGAAGGGACACCAAACCTTGTGATCAGTTGTTGTTCTATGAATTGGATCACCACCTTCTTGTTTACATGAGTCAGAGGGATGGCCTCTGCCCACTTTATGAAATAATCGGTGGCAGTAAGTATATACTTGTGTTGTTTCAAGGAACCAGGTGTAATTTATCCTATGATATCCATCCCCCATTGCTCAAAAGGCCTAGAGACATCCATTGGTTGGAGTGGGACTACTTCTCTCTTCTCTCTCCCAATGCTTATTTGACAAGTTTTATAGTTCCTAGCGTAGGTGTGAGCGTCTTTGAACAAGGTGAGCCAATAATAGCCAGCTCTCAGTATCTTATGAGTAGTGGTGTTTCATGCGAAATGCCTGTCGGCAAGGCCATCATGGAGCTCCTTCATAACTTTGTATGCATCTTCATGTTCGAGACATCCTAAGAGTACCCCATCATAATTAATCCGAAAGAGTACCGAATTTATGAGGCAATATTGTGCAGACTTTAACCTGAGAGCTCTCCTTTCTCTAGGGTTGAGATTTTTTGGACAAGTCCCATGGTGTAGGAGATAAGTTAAATTATCATACCAAGAATCTAGCCTTGGGGAAATGTATGAAACTTCACCACACCATAATTTCATTTCATTCTCCCATCCAAAATCTTCATTTACTTGGTCCTGGGCTTCAACTGCAAGTTTGGACAACCCTTTAACTAGTTTGGTAGGTTTTATATCTAGATCAAATTCTTGGACAATTGCCATCCAATTCCCTCTTCTTTCTCCCATATCTTGCTTATTAGACAAGCATCGGATCGTAGGGTGAGGCACAATAACTTTCGTGTGGTTCTTGAGGATGTAAGACCCGAAGTGATTTACTGTCGTATATACCATATAGGCCTATTTATCAACAACAGGATAGTTAAGTTCGGATCCCTGGAGATTAGTGCTCATGAACGATACCAAAGCCTTGTTGTTTTCATCATCCTTCTCAGTCAATACTACAACTAATGATTGGTCGAAGGCGAAAGTATAGAGGAAGAAATCCGTATTGAAATCGAGACTTCATAACATGGGGGTCTGGGATATAAAAATTTTAATATTGATAAAAGCATCCTTTCATTAATCATCTCACTTAAATTCAACATCTTTGCAAATCATCTTTTGTAAGGGTTTTATAGTTTCCACAAAATCGGGAGTGAATTTCCTCACGAAATTGATTTTCCCTAAAAAATATTGCATAGATTTCTTGTTGTGAGGAAACAGGAGTTGAGCTATGGCATTAATCCTTTCTGGGTCTATGCGAATGCCTTCTTAAGATATAATGTGTCCTAGCATCTTACCTTCCTTAACATTGAAAATAGTTTTCTTGGGATTTAAGGATATACCATATCTCCTACACCTTTCGAAAATTTGAGTTAAGTGTTGGATGTTCTCTTCTCTATTCTTTGAATACACAGTTATGTTGTCTAGATACACTACCAAACACTTGTTGATTAGTCCCTGAAATGTTACATCCATGGCCCTTTGGAAGGTTGCCTCTGCTTCGATTAACCCAAAAGGCATGTGTTTATAAGAGAAGGTTCCCTGCTTGGTTCAGAAGGTATTTTTCAAATGATCTTCCTCCGAAACTAGGACTTGGTTGTAAACTGAGAAACTGTCCAGTAGAGAGAAGATATTCGAACTAGACACGGTCTGCAGGAGTTGCTCCATTGAGGGACTGGGTAGTTTCCCTTTTCCGATGCTTTGTTGAGGTTCTTAAAATCTATGCATGAGCACATTTCTCTAGACTTTTTCCTCACAGGAACCATATTTCCTACCCATGCGGAATGCCTAACTTGGAAGATAATCTTGGCATCTAAAATTTTCTTCAATTCCTGATACATGAGAGGTTCCAGGGATGGGTGATACTTTCAGAGATTATGTTGGAAAGGTTTCACCTTAGGTTTTAACGGTATAATGTGTTGAATGATACAGGTGTCATAAGTTTTCATATCTCGGTAGAACCATGCAAAGACAGATTGATATTGTATGAAAAGTTTGAGATAAGCCTTTATTTCCTCTTTAGATATAGTCTTGTTGAGATTCACATTCTTTGGGTTTTTCGGGGTTTCGATATTTATAGTTTCATGCAGGAGATGAGAGCTACTGGTCTTTTCATTTTTATACCCCTTAAATCGTTCTTTTAGGTCAAACAAATTTTCCAAATTAGATATCCCTTTCAGGATGGTGTGAGATTTCGATTTGTCAATAGGGTGTCCTGTCCAACGAACAGTTTCTATTGATTTCTCCTGGAATACTTCATCGTCGATGGCCAAATATTTGAAATTTTCTTGGCTAGTCAGGAAGCTTATGATCTATTCATCTCCTTCAAAGACTTTCCAATTAAAAATGTTGTTAGGAACCGATGGTTTGTAGAGTAGTTTGACAATGAATTGAGAGGTTTCATAATATTCTAGCGGTGACAGCCTTGAAGCAACTATGGATAGAGAATCAACAAGGATATTCTTTGCTCCAGGGATCGCAGAGATATTGAAATCTTCAAAATGATCTATTAACATGTGCACTTCCTGATGATAATTCTTTAGGTGTGGCGAATTGCAATGTATAATATTCCTTACATGTCTAACGATAATCTCTGAGTCTCCGAAAAATTTCAATTCATTGACGTTCAAGTCTATGGATTTATTTAACCCTTGTACTAGAGCTTCATACTCAGCAGCGTTATTGGTGCATTCGACTTCTAGTCTACAGGACATGAAATGATGTTTACCTTTTGGATCACTAAGGATGCACCCTATCACTGATCCTTCCTGCGATTTAGATCCATCAAAGTATATGGTCCAAATTTGTGAACGAAAATCGCCATTTTTCTCTTTCTCATTACTTTATTGTTCCCCTATCTTTTGTTTTGTAACCTCTAGTGCAGGGTCTTGATAAAAGAGGGTGTCTTTTGTCAGTATCAGAGACTTCTCTTGAAAAACCATTTCAGAGTTTTGAGTGCGAGAGACATCGAATAAGAGAGGAGAAACGTTTCCGAAGTGGGAATCGCATGAATATTTTCCCAGCATGGGGAAATTTGTGGATGAGGGTTCGTTCAGGGTTTCTATATCAATAACCATATGTTTCAGGTATCTCCCTATCGATTCTGATTATATTCTTGTATCCCTTCAGCGGTAGCCAAAGGTGTGTCCAGTCTATACTAAAGTACCCATTTAACTTATCAGACGAATTTCGACTTAGTAATAACCCATAGGCCTCTGGGATGTCTACTACAATGATGTCAATCACTTGCAAAAAATTAGGATGTGTCGCTATCATGATCATTACATCTTTGAGTTCCCAAATGACTTTGACCTGGGTCCTATTTAGTTCTATCACAATTTTATCGCTCTTGAGAGGAACAACAGTTAATTTTTTGAAAATAGACAAGGGCATAACATTGGAAGATTCTCCCGAATATACCAAACAATTTTGGAGGTTCATATTGAAGACTTCAAACGTTAAGAGAAATGGTGGGACAAAAGGTTTCCCCTTCTTATCTTCTAAGCAGGTATTCATAGTTGGTTTATTTAATAGATATGTGGAAGTTAGATTTCTTTGCTGCTAATTTCTTGTCGTAGGGATTTCTACTGATTTCAATGCTTGTAGTAAGAAATATTTTTTCTAAGGGATTCTACATATGTCCATAATCGATATATTAGCCTTCAACTTCTTCAAATCTTCAATTACATTATACTCCAATTTGGGCGATTCTCGCATATTGATGCTAATAGGGTCCTTACGGGGAGAGAAAGGTGCTTTCAGGCTATAAAGAGTTGAGTTTTCCCCTGATGTTTGAGTGATAGTAGTATCCTTTGAGATAGGAGGACCTTTACTTCTAGTTTGCACAATCAAGATCTCTGCGGGTGGTTCTTGAACCTGAAATAGGTCATCGAAAGGCATAATTAGGTTAGGATCCCATATCAACATGGTTGTATCTTCTAGTCAATCTCTTCCTGGTCACCAACATTCATAACCAAAATTCTTGGTTGTTTGGTTAGGGAAACCTCGTCTAAAAACTGGTTGGCCATCAAATTCATGGCATGCACCCATTGGGGGCAGTCTCTTTCAGAGTGGTTTTCCTAGTGATAAGTACAGATATAATCATATATGATGTTCCCTAGATTGATATTTAAGTTAATTGGCGGAGGTTCAATGGCTTTGAACGATGGGTTCCTTTTAAAGAAAGGCTTATAGGGCCTTTGGCCTTGGTTTCCTTCCCTTAAATTTCTCTTCATGTCTATGATATCATTTGATCATTTGTTAACCATGCATTCTAGATCTTCTAAGTCTCCATTACCCTTGTCGGGACTTTGTTCCGCTTGTTTCCCTGGTAGTATACTCAGAATCAATCCTCTACTTGGAGGAGGTTGAGATTATTTCTTAAATAAAGAGACATGTCGTTATTTACACCCTTTCATCTTGAATTCAATCATTTTATCTTCTTCAAAATTCTCAGCTAAGGTTCATTTGGCAGCCCTCTTCACAAACATGGAAATAGAAGTTGGGAGTGCATTAGCATATACTTCGATTTGCAACTCCTGAGTTGGTTTGGCTTCGGGATGGAATTTGTTTAATATGGTCGTGAAACTTTGATTGAAATATTTAACCTTCTCTTTTGAACTCATGGTGGCGGTGAACAACTCAACCATCAGAGCTCCCGTAGTAGTCCCTTCTGCAAATTTATCCAGAAAATCTTTTTGAAACTTTGTCCAGCTAGTTATGGATCCTACAGGTAAGTTAAAATACCATGTGGAGGATGAGTTATCAAAAGTGTAGGGGAACAACCTACAAACTACGTCTTCATGTTGGATGTTCATAAGCCTAATCACTAGTATACATTTCTTGATATGATATTCAGGAAATCCTGAGGTTTCAGGATTGAACTTAGGAAATAACTTCTCTGGATCTTGGGGAAGGTTATTGACTGGTCCTGGGAGGGCCAAAGCATCTCTGTCCAACCAGGGTTGATTGTTCAGAGGTGTGTTCCCCCTTTCTTCATTATGATTGTTGTTGCCTTCCATATCTTCAGACTCAGAGTTAAACTCCTCTTTTGAGAAATCGTCTGGTTCAAAGACATCACCGACTGACGTTTTGGGTATCATATCAAGTGGGTCTTGGATTTTGGTGTTTGCGAAATCTATTAATTCTTCTACCAAGTGCAATAAAACCTCATCGAGAGTACTAACCACTGGCCTTCTTTGTTTTTTTCTTTGAGGGAGTATCAGAGATAATGAAAATGCACCGATCTGTTGGGCGTATGCTCTTGTGATTCTTTTGAATTGATTTACTTCCTCATGAGGAAGAGCGTAAGGTATTTCAGGGTGAAAAGATTCTTCTTCAGGCTGGGGTGCGTTACTCATTCCAGGAGTACTCAACGTGTGTGGGTTGTATTGGGAATGACTAGCCATGCATGTGGGCTATATTGAATCTATAAGTTGTTTGAAATACTATGTAAAATATATATTCAGCCATTCATTCTCAAGCCCTCCTTCTAGTGCCAATTCTATTGATGGGTCCTAAGTGCCTTGATTCAATAGTAGGAACCAAACCCATCACCAAGGCCCAATTAGAATCTGCATATTCTAATAGTGCAATAGTTCTCCAAATCTTTCGATCCAACCAATTTAAAGATGGGATTTATGTTTTCTTGTGAAGGCTCTTCCTTTAGTTCAGACTATCTCTTTTTTGTATTTTCTCTTGGGTGGGACAATTATGAGATGTAAGCCGGTATAAACCAACTTGGCAACAAAATATAATTAAGATTAAATACTGGGGAAGAGGATGAACTTGGGATAACACGCTGTTCAAGCATGAAGACAACAATTTTACACCACGAGCCTATTACTAATACATTAACCATGTGAGCATCCAATTACTGTCTGAGAAACTAATTACCAGGAAGAAAACACTTATGCGATAAAACAATGGCAAGGAAAATAATTCACCTACTTAATCATCCATCACATAATAACACCACGATTCATCTTCATCATTAAAGTAAAGAACATCAAAATATTTCACTAGATAACTTGACAATAAATTAAATAGCTCTTACTCATCACAACATCATTCATGAAACGAGATAGGAAATATTTCTTCTCCATGTCCAATAACATGCATTTGATGCAAATAACTTTATCATTGGTCCGGAAGGACTTCTCAATTCAAAGGAATCTTCAAAATAATTATTAACAACCAGAAAGAAAGAGTTCTTGCAACAACCATCGAACTTTAACTAATTGCTAAAAGTTCTTATTTATAACATAAAATTCAACTAAAAATAATGCCTAATTTTAGTTTAAATGAAACAAAATCTTCCACATGGCATATTCTTCTAACAGTTTCTTTAATAGTCAAATAAATATATCCCTTCGGAAGGGTGACTTTTCTCGAACTTCGACCAACTGGTAAAGAACTCATCGCAAGTTTGGGCCCATGGAAACCTATGATGCTCCATCGCAGCCACGTAAATTCCTATGACCTCCACCACATGCGCTTGGTACCTCACTAGACTGTTGTTTAACTATTGTAGCACAGTCCAAGCTCTAATCGGATGTTCCATAAATATTTTCACTTGTCCTGGTGTCAACTCAGTCACCTTCGCTAGCTCTTCGACCCATAATAAATATTTCTTGGTATGCGATTCGACTACATCGCACAAGTCGACGAGGTTGTCGAGGTTACCGAACTCAGGGAGTCTGATATCCTTTTCATATTGTTGATCTCCTAATCTATTTTCTTTCAGATTCCTTGGTGAATTTATAGAGTCAATTTTTCTCGTTAATCGGAGTGAGTTTCGCCTGCAACCAGAATTAAAATTGTTTAGAAATTTCTTACAGAACAATACTCGACAAAATTTATGACGGAACACGTAAGTGGGAAGAAAACAAACCGATACATACTTGTAAAGTTCGCTAATCTTGTTTGTTTCATACTTACGTGTTCTCTGCCACCTTTCATATTAACTACTCCATTCCTGTTAGAGCCGCCATTTTCTTCAGTTAGGGTGGGTTATATTCACGTGCCATAACATGCTAGATCCAGTATGGAGAACATGAGACTCAAAGTCACGCGAGTGGTCGGTTGGCCGTTGAGGTCGAGAAAGGATGTCAAAGCCAAGCATGCGCCAAAAGTATGAGAAAGCTCCAAAAATATCGGATAATTTCATAAGGGGAGTCCTTAAATGATTTAGGTCGAGGCAGGTTGCTCAAACAAAAGTCGCACCAGCAAGTGCATCAACCATCATTAGCTGATTATGGAGGCTGGGTAAGTTGAGTGGAATTGAGATAATCATACCACACATCCTCTGTAATCCCTACCGGCTTCATCTCACACGCCTCAGATCATACTGTCGCGTGGATGTGACACAGTAAGTCTTTAAAACATCTCATCGCGACGTATTCAGTGTCCCATGGCACGTTTCAGCTTGATGCCCCGCTCCGTTATAAATTCTAGATGTTCTGTAAGTGTTTTACTCACCAGCCAAGCTTGTGTGCCATTGGTAACTCGTCTCGTGATCTCACTTCAACCAAATTATTTTTTTTGGGCCTTTGTCAATTCATCCACGCATAAGGTGGATACATTGTCGCACCATGGGAACTCCTCAAAACACAAGACAAGGCCTGAAAGGCAGCCGAAACACTAACCCTGAGCCACAAAATGCCTGGTACTCATTCTTATTTGCAGTGGGTGTTCCCAAGGCTTCGAAGGGAGATTCCTACCTTCACATGGAGACGATGGTATCAACCCGTGTGGAAGCTGAAGTTGAAGAAGCTATGTCAGAAGGACAAAAGTTGGAAGTCACACTTCCTCAGCAGCAAATACCATGGTGGAGAGGGAGGCCCAAGAAGAATAAAGAAGTGGGAGGGGAAATCCAAATCCTGATTGAGTCGTGTGTGCGATCAACAGGAATTCCTGATGCGTGCTATCTGGATAGATCCAGTTGAAACCATAAGTCGAGAAAGTGAGAGTCGAATGAGAAGGACATAAGCCTCAGGTTCCAATGTTAGAGCACCTAGTTGACAGCTAGAGTAGGCACAACTTTCCATTTCTGAACTCTACTAGGAAAATAGAGAACTATGACGATAGTTCAGGAAAAATACCCTTGAGGCATTACCACCACAATGTCGTGAAGGGAATAGAACCTGGCTCAAGAGGCAACTTTGGGAGGCACATAATACAATTGTGTCAGAGGAACGAAAGAGGAAAACACCTCAGGGAGTGCGAAGTATTCGAGAAGAAAGTCCACGCATAGAAGAGACATGATTGGAGAACTCATTTTTGCATTCTCAGATACAACACAAAACTTTGATAATTTTCCCTCTTGTAAGGAGAATTTGTTTTTCTTAATTTAACCAGGTTGGTTAACCAAAAGGTGTAGACAGTGGCTATTGTATCTAACCTGACTTTAACAACAATCTAATATATATAAAGTCTCAAAAATTTGATGAATGGGCTCTGGTTATAGCGATTGAATGCCTCCTTTCCTCTCTTGGCATGCGTATACTATGTTCTTAGTCTACATTTTCTTGTAAGTTAGCCCCGATTTTACACTTAGTGTTGCTTCTATTTACTTTGTTTCTTTATTAATATCCTTCTACGAAAAACCTCTGATGTCGATTGATTTATTCGTATGGTACCGACATGGCACCACTGGCTCGGGATACAGGGTGCCAATGACCAGGAACTTAGCTTATGGGTAATGGTTGGGCTCGAGGGTTTTCTCAAATCGAGTTCTTTAATATGAACTTGGGATTACCGATGCTGAAAATGTATTAGAGGTCTACTTTCAACAATAAAACTATCATGTGTCCTCCTTGTAAGTTAACGTCCCCAAAAAATCCCCGATTCTGAAAAAGTTTCGGAAGTTGGCGATCGATGATATCACTTCATTCTTTGTGAGTGCTTACTCTCTTAGTATTTCACCAATGCCGAAGGGATCAATCATCGGTGATATTCTCAGTGATCCTTGTCGCGAAAGAAATCTCACGTCTATCGACGCCGACGTAGATCAGGACTCGACAACTTTGGTTCTTTCTAGCGTTTTCTTTCATGCTTAATACTTTACAATGTCGAATTCCTTAAGCGCGTCTTAGAAAGGTTTGACTATCAATTATCTAATTTAGATATTAGTCTTTTAATTTAATGGTTTTCACATGTCCAAGAAATCTTTTAAAAAATTAATGAGAATAAAAAATGATAAGCAAAGGACATATTTTTCAAATTAGACAATGCCAAAAGATCAAGTGGTACCCAAAAAGTGTAATTTGATATAGACATTTTAGGGTGTGTTGAGTGCTCAACACATCGTTGGAAATATGGTAAAGATATTTAAAGGGAATAATGTAATGCGTTTCTTAAATTGATAAACCTGTGGTTCTACGCCAATTATCATATGAACATAGTTTGAAGGAAGCGTCTATTTCTATTATCACGGAGATGAAGGAAATCGATCCATGCCTGTGATCGATTTATGAAAGTAAAAGGGGATGCCAGGTTTAACATTGAAGACCCGAAATGATGGTCTCTATTGGTCCCAAAATTCATTGTAAATAAAAAATTTAGTCATAACTTGTTTCACAAGTCATCTCAATAACTTAAACAAGTTTTGAGCATAAGAAACTATAAATAAAACCATGATTGTTTCATTGGATGGTGTGCTTGTGGAAGTAGACGAGCTTGTGGAAACGAGAGGCTCGCTGAGGAAGAGCGGCCTATGGAGAAAAATAAAGGGGGTGCAGACCTGAGGTTCGTGCAAATATCAGAGAGAAGACAAAGTGAAGAAGGCACGAATATTAGAGGAAAGATGAAGTGAAGAAGGTGTGAATTTCAAAGAGAAGATGAAGTGCAGTGATGAGTGTTGATGGTATACCTCTGATCATGAAGAAGAGTTGATTCAATCAATGGATCACTGTTACTAGATTTGAACTACTATATGAACTCTAGTTGGATAGACTACGTTCTATCAACAAGATGGGTCTTGTGGCAAGCTGGGTCTTGCTTGAGAGTTGGTGCTCTCTTAGGAGTTGGTGCTCCTTACTTCAGTTGGTGCTTAAAAAAAATAGTTGGTGCTGGGAAAATCTTTATTACTATATTCACATATGTAGATATACATTATACAAAATCTTAAACAAACATCTATTATCTCTTTTCCATTGTGATTATGATTTAATTGTTCTTAATCTGTTCAATTATTATTTAGTTGCTAACTTTTAAGAAGAAAAGTTAGAAAAATCCACACACTAATTCACCCCTCCCCCTTAGTGTGGGAGGAGTGTTCAACAATTTGTATCAGAGTAGGTTCCTTTAGCACAATTTAACCACTAGAAGGTAGATCCTGAATAAATGGGTGGACAGAGGGCTCTCTCCACTATTGAAGATCCCTTATTTGATGGAACAAATTATTCCTCATGGATAGAAAATATGAAACAATATTTCAAGTCAAGAGGATATGAAGTTTGGAATTCAATAGTAAGCAAGCCCTGGGACTTAACTACCTCAAAGAATCTATCCAAGATTACAGTCCAAACAAAAGCAAGGAAGAACAATGAAGTGGCATTGAAGATTCTTCTCAATGGATTATCAGATACAATCAAGGAAAGCAGAGGACTATGAACATCCACCAAGGACTTATAGATGAAGTTAGAATAGATGTATCAAACCAAAAGACAAGACACATAAGACATTCCTATCAAGGATGAAGAGGAAGACTCAACCATCAATAAAGGTAAAAACTCTCCACAATATTTCGATTACAATAATGTTGATATTGAATCCTCCCCTGGAAGTAAAGAAGAAGACTCAGATACAATAAAAGAATGTTTTGTTAGCATTTATCTCATGGAAGAGGTAGAAGAAGAACTATCAAAGGCCAAACAAAAGGTTGATTGGAGTCTCTGCAAATACTGTTATGACCATAATGATTTAGACTATAGCTATCTTCATGATTACACTAAAGAATTTCTTGAAAAGAGTCAAAATCATATATTGGAAATAAAGGAAATGCTCAAGGATAATGAACAGGATAATCAGTTAGAAGGAAAAAATGAGGAGATTGATAAGTTGAAGAAATAAATTAGTCAAGTAAAAGAAAAGAAGAAGGAAGATGATGAGCTTAGCAATCAAAGGCATATCTTGGAAATAAAAGAAAATCTCAAAGACAATGAAGAAATCATATCTGAGAAAAAGATTCAGTTAGAGAACAAAGAAGAAGAGATCAAAAGATTGAAAACATAACTTACTACTCTAACAAAAGAAAAGGAAGAGGAGATCGAGAGACTGAAAAATGAAATCAACCAAGCAAAAGGTGAAAAGAAGGAATATGGTTAACCAAGCAAAAACCTTGCAGATTTAAAATAACTAAGGGAAAGCTATGTCAATATTAATATCCAACTTGAAGAATCCAAAAGAAGGGAGGAAGTAGTGAGGAACCAGCTGAAGAAAAAGGAAAAATCATGTCATAAGCTGGAAGAAGAAGTTGTGAATCTTAGAAAAAAGGTTGAAAAGTCAAACACCCAAATCAAGTTCTTGAATAACTCCATGACCCTGGATGAGATATTGGATAGTCAGAGATCACCAAAAGACAAATCTGATCTTGGATACAACAAGGAAGACATCAATACTCCTAAGAAACCTGATGTAGGTCCTTCATTTGTAAAAGGTGAAAATAGGTATGACATGAGTTCTTCATTTGTAAAGGATGAAGACAGGTCTGAAACATTTGTAAAAAGTGAAAGCAGGTATGACTCAGGTTCTTCACGTTCAAGAAATAAAAGCAACGCTACAAAATTTAGAAGATCAGACCATGGAAGACATCCAGAAGATACTCATATACCTCAAAGCAAGTTTAGAAGAGAGACACCTTCATGGATGAATCAAAGAAGGTATGTGAATGTTTTTAATGGTTATTGTTTCTCTTGTAATGAATATGGTCATAAAGCCATGGATTATGGCATCATGGAAGAAAACAAGTTGGTAGGTTCAACAACAGTATAATATGTTGGAACTGCAATCATGTTGGACATATTGTTGTACATTGTTACACTATGAGATGCTATAGTTGTGGTGGATATGGCCACAAAGCCAATAACTGTTGGAACTGAAGAAAATAGTCAATGAAAAATGCTTCATACAATAGGACAAAAATAGTAAATGAAATATGGAAGAAAAATTAAGTTGCAGTAATAGAAGATCAAAGAACAAAGTTCAAGAAAGCAGGACACTCACAGATGTGGATAGCAAATACTGAACAAGTGAATAGGAGTGAAGTTAATTATTTCAAAGAGAATTGCAGTCATGTGACAAGCATAGTATAAACATTCCCAGACAACTTAAGAGAAATGTACATTAAATAATCATCTTGGATAAAGATGGATACATCTGATCAGAGATCGATAAAAATCAATGGGCAGATCCAAGGGTTGTTTGAATAATATGATCTACAATTGCATAATGTTCCAGTAGGACATCGACATCTGCAGAAGCAACATTCTGATGTACAAAATGATGTACATGACATCCTGTAGAGATAACAAGAGGAGAGACCCTATCAGAAAAATATACCATTTTAGAAACAAAGGGGAAGAACAATCAGTAAAACTAAGGGGAAGTATTTTGGTTAGTAAATAGGAAAGTACTTAGATTAGGTTTTGAAAAGACTTGATCGCTACAAAAAAATTGGTATCAAGAAGACTACTCATTTGAAACACAAAAATTCCAATCAGATGAGATAAGAAGTTAGTAAATTAATAGGGGAAGAAACCTTGTCAGGAAGAGCTACCTTTTTAGAAACAAAGGGGGAGAGTAGTCAGAAGCAAATATAGATCATATTAATAGGGGGAGTCATTCAGTTATAGCAGGAAGAACATGATTGTAGGAAGAGTTACCCAAGTTCAGATTCTAGTCAGTAACATACATAGCTTTACCACAGGAGGAAAAACCCTTTGCCATTGATGTAAAAGGGGGAGAGAAAACTTCATAAGAGGAAAACATCATCACAGGGGGGGATTTGTATATGAAGTTAGTGGGTTTCCCTCAATAACAAAGGGGGATATTGTTGGACATATCGTCATTGATGTCAACAATCGATGTGATGATTTGTTGTTATGATGAATTATCATTACTATAGATGATATTGTCATTGATGTCAACAATATATCAGTTAGCAAAAAATATCAAACAATATGTAGAGATCGAAAGTGTAATCTCGGGAGGAGGAGTGAACAATATGAAAAAGATCAAAAGCATAAGCTCAGGAGGAGGAGCAAACATAATCAATTCGTGATTATTGTTGATCACGATAGGATCAACAATGTTCCTATGATAAAATATCAGAAGGGAAAACGTTGTACATAAGAAAATGAAGATCAAAGCTTAGAAGGAAGAGCGCATTGTAGAACTGTCGTCGAGATCGATGGAAATATTGATAAGTCGACCAATGCACAGGAAAAAGTGAGAAGCCTCAGCAGCCATCCGATCAAGAAATTGGATGTGTTGATTGTCTCATATAATGAACGTCGGTCATATGAGTGACCATGGGCTTGAGGACCATTGGAGGATCGTGAATTTTGGATCTACAAGCCAGATCAACAGCATGGATGAATTGCACAGAGCGAAAGAAGAATTAAACAACTCGCTAGTTCTAACCATGAAATTGGTCTAGATCATCAGATATCATAGACTCGGATATCGATGACTGTGGTTGATACAAAAATCAAACCTATTAAGTCTGATTGAGTTGTGATCGTCAGATGTGCAATCGCCAGATCAACGAAAGGGATAGATTGTGGATATCAGAAGGAGAATTAAATGACTCGCTAGTTCCAATCCAACAATTGGCCTAGATCGTCAGATCTCATAGAATCAAATATTGAATATTGTGGTTGATCCAACAAATGATTAGTTTAAGTAAGATTAAGTCATGATCGTCGGATGCGCAATCGCCAGATCAACGACAAGGATAGATTGTGGAGATCGAAAGGATAATTAAACATCATTCTATTTCCAATCTCGCAATTAGTCAAGACCATCAAATCTTATAGATTCAAATATCGAGGACTATGGTTGACTCACCAACAATGCACAGCTTCAAATTGTGGAGTTTGGGTGTCAAGTTAAATCACTTGCAAGTTGTGGTTCCATAATCATCGTCAACCGTTGATCTAATTCAAGTGTTTTCATAACCGTTCAATCACTTTAAAGAGAAATAATAGGATAAGCGGGGCAAAGGGTTGAGAATTTGATTATCCGAATACCTGTCAACCGTCGAATCAAACCCAAATTCTCATTAGCCGTCGAATCATTCTCGAGTGGAAGGATAGGATAAGTGAGGTAAGATCTAAGATCTAATTTATGCGAATTTTTGTCAGTCGTTTGATCATTCTAAGATGAAGGATAGGATAAGCTAGAAGAGCAAAACAGTAGATATATCAAGCCATCGATCTAAGAACACGATCGAAAAACAACATTTAGTTTGGGTATAAAGTTGCGAGGAGGTTATGCTTCGGAGAAATCTCACTTCAAGAATTCAGTTTGAGATTCAAAGTACCCGAAGCCTCAAAATCCGAAATGAATAAGGACCATCGAATTTGGAGGACATAAGATGACCATTGGATCAGGGTTGTTGGTCAGCAGACCACGTTAGCAAGAAAACACAAAAGGACACATTTACAAGGACATGTGGTGGACCATGTCTACAAGGACATGTGGCAGACCATGTCTACAAGGACATGTGGCAGACCATGTCTACAAGGACATGTGGAAGACCACATCAGAAGACCACGTAAGCAAGTACACATGGCATAATTAGATGATGACAAGTGTCAAGATGAAATTGACTCATTCCATGTCAACAAGTGACGTAAGAAAGTTACGTCACTCCGAGAGAATTACTTCAGGAGTTTCACCACCAAGAAATGTCAAAAGTCCCAAAGTCTTGAAGGATGGAGGTCTAAAGTCACTCTCAGTCGTCGATCTGAGATACATTTCAGGAGTTAGGACAGTTTTTATATCCAGGAGAATAATATGTGTCACATCAGGAGATATACATCGACAGACCACGTCAATAAGAAATTTTGACAGACTAGGTCAGCAGTCCACGTCAGCAAGGAAATGTGGTATAGTCAAAGAATGACAAGTGTCAAGTTGAATTGGCATTTCAGGTACATGAAAATCACGAATCTGAGTGACACGGGGAAACTACTCAACTTGTGACACATCATCAAGTGACGTAAGAAAGTTACATCACTATGGGAGTTTTTCTTCAAGATTTTTACCACCAGCACTTGCCCAAAGTCTCGAAGTCCCGAATATCGAAGTCCTGAAGTGGACATGAGATTTTGCGATCTAAAGATCACTTATGGAGCATTCTCGACCATCGATCTACTACAATGGAAGGATAGTGTAAGTGGAAGTATTAACCGACAACAAGCGGTCTCGACCACTTATTACTTACTCAGCAGGTGATCACTCCGGAGGAAAGAAGGGGTTGAGATTTGAAATCTCTGAAGTCCAGAGACCCGAAGGAGATCTAGACCATTGATATGAAAGGGACATGTGCCAGTGGATTGATAGCTCCAAAATATTGACGTATAGAGAAAATAAGGGGTTGAGATTTGAAATCTCCAAAGTCCGGATACCTGAAGAAGATATCGACTGTCGATCAGATGTCGTGTATACTCTCAAACATTGATCAAAATACAGTGGAAGGATGGCATAAGCATAATAGCTAAAGTCCCGAAGTAAATGGTGGCCTTCCATTTCATTGCTTGATTAAGTCCTGGTCGTCGTATTAAGCAATGAAAGGATATATATAAGGATTGTATATGATCATTGATCTGGTTCCGTGATATAAATGTGAATCATCCGATCTGTTCGGCAAAATTGTATTCAAGATATTTGAAAGGTTGGAAGTCTCGAAGACCCAAAGGGAGAAGTCCTGAAGTTTTGACAATAGTCCATCTCATCAGGAGATTGAATTGTGACCATCGAATTGATAAGTGCTCAAGCGCTCGTCTCGCCTCACGTGAGGTCACCGCCATTGGACATATGCTAAATATATTTAAAGGGAATAATGTAATGCATCACTTAAATTGATAAGCCTATGGTTCTATGCCAATGATCATATGAACATGTTTTGAAGGAAGCATCGATTTTTGTTATCACAGAGACAAAGGGAATCGATCCATTCTTGTGATCAATTTATGAAAGTAAAAGGGGATGTCAGGTTTAACATTGAAGACCCAAAATGATGATCTCTAGTGGTCCCAAAAGTCGTTGTAAATAAACAAGTTATTTATAACTTGTTGCACAAGTCAGGTCAATAATTTAAACACGTTTTGAGGATAAGAAACTATAAATACAACCATGATTGGTTCACTGGATGGTGTGCTTGTGGAAGAAGACGGGCTTGTGGAAAAGAGAGGCTCGTTGAGGAAGAGCGGCCTGCGGAGAAAAATGAAGGGGATGCGGACCCGAGGTCCATGCAAATATCAAAGAGAAGACGAAATGAAGAAGGCATGAATATCAGAGGAAAGATGAAGTGAAGAAGGCACAAATTTTAGAGAGAAGATGAAGTGTAGTGATGAGTGTTGATGGTATACCTTTGATCATGAATCAAAGTTGATTCAATAAATGGATAATTGCTACTAGAGTTAAATTACTATATGAGCTCTAGTTAGATAGACTGTGTTCTATCAACAAGTTGGGTCTTTATTGAGAGTTGGTGCTCCTTACTTCAGTTGGTGTTGAAACAAAATAGTTGGTGTTGGGAAACTCTTTATTACTATATTCACATATATACATATACATTATACAAAATCTTAAAGAAACATCCGGTATCTCTTGTCCATTGTGATTATGATTTAATTTTTCTTAATATGTTCAATTATGTTTTAGCTGCTAACTTGTAAGAAGAAAAGTTAGAAAASTAAACACACTAATTCATCCCCCCCCTCTTAGTTTGGGAGGTGTGTTCAACACCAACAACTAGTTAGATAGATCTAATCAACTACTTCCTTGGGACTTGTCCCCAAATTTTCTTGTCCTCCAATAAGTTGAGAGAGTTCACCTTCCAAGAATTCAACTTGCTAAGGGAATGCTACTTCCTTGGGATTCACATGAATTTTTGTTAGGTTTCCCAAGAAAATTGTAAAAGGTGTCGAACATGCATCCAATTTAATGAAAAAGAGGTTTTGTTGAAGGTAAACTTGTCAACCAATAAATGTGTTTATTTAACAACCCATCCCTCACACAATTTATCAACTCAAACAACAAGTTAAAATGGAATAATATTTTGTGCCACCTACATTAGAAGAAAATAAATATATCTCTAATGTAAGTTATAATATAAATAAATTAAGAGAGGAATGAACAAAATAGATTATTCATAGTCAATATATGAATTTACATTTACTCTCAATTGACCAAGATAGAATTTGGGTGTTAATCCCTAATATTGGATCTTTACCCCTTAATTGGGGCATATTATATTAGTAATGTTATTTTATTTAAGTCAGCTTTAGGCCATTAGTTGTAATTATACCTCCTAGTCTCCTATATATACCAAGGATACATTTTCATTTTGAATCATCTTGTACTTGAACATTTAAGTGGGGTAAAAGGAGGTTTCCCCC
>SNQJ01S0000833.1:135822-146465 GCA_010110895.2 Picea sitchensis | reverse complement strand
GGAGGAAATAAAAGCAAAAGGTTTATGCTTTAATTGTGACAGCAAGTATAGTAAGGGACATAATTGTGGTGAGAAGAAATTATTCTACATAGATTGTGAAGAGGAAGAAGAACAAGAACAAGAACCATCTCAAGATGAAAATGTAGAAGCAATTTAATCTGAAGAGTTGACTCCCACGATATTGTGTAATGCATTAGATGGAATTAGCATTCCTCAAACCCTGAAGATCGAAGGATACATCAAAAAGAAAAAGGTAATAGTACTAATTGATTCTGGCAGTACTCATAATTTCATTCACTGTAAATTAGCCAAAGATCTCAATTGCTTTGTATATCCGGTGCCAGAGTTTCAAGTAATGATTGCAGATGGAGGAACTATCAATTTCTCAAGAAAATGCAATAAGATCAATCTTACTATGTGGGAATATGTAATGAATAGTCCTATGATTTCTATACCCATGGGTGGTGTAGATGTTGTATTAGGAATCCAATGGTTACAATCATTAGGAACAATATCTTTTAATTTTCAAGAACTTTTCATGAAATTTTCATTGGAAGGAAAAGAAATTGAGTTAAGAGGTATCACAGGGAAACCTAGTAAGGTGATAAGCTCTAACGGCATGACAAAATTATTGAAAAAGTGGCATCAAGGAATTATTGCACAATTATGCTCACTAGATGTTCAAACAACTAAGACATCTATTCCTCAATATCTCCAAAGGATCATTGATAAGCATTCCAAAGTATTTGAAGATATTCCCAAAGGTATTCCACCCACTCAAAATCATGATCATGAAAATCACCTAATTCCTGAGAGTGTTCCTCCTAACATCAGGCCATATAGATACCCTTATGCCCAAAAGAGTGAAATTGAGCGTATGGTTGAAGAAATGTTAGAGGCTGGCATTATTATACCTAGCCAAATTTCTTACTCTGCACCAGTGGCAATGGTATTCAAGAAAGATAACTCATGGCGTATGTGTCCAGATTATAGAGAACTCAACAAGATCAATATTAAAGATAAGTTTCCCATTCCTGTCATTGATGAATTGTTAGATGAACTACATGGAGCAATCTATTTCACAAAATTGAATCTTCATTCAGGGTATCATCAGATCAGAATGAAGGAAGAAGATATCCCAAAAACAGCATTCCAAACTCATGAAGGCCATTATGAATTTTTGTTCATGCCTTTTGGCCTTACAAATGGACCTTCCACATTCCAAGGGTTGATGAATTCCATTTTCAAGCCCTTCCTTTGAAAATTTGTGTTAGTATTTTTTGATGATATACTAATCTATGGCAGGTCTTGGGAGGATCATGTGCGACATGTTGAAAAGGTGCTACAACTACTAAAGGAGCAAAAACTATATGCCAAACCATCCAAATGTTTCTTTAGAGTAAAGGAGGTAGAGTATTTGGGTCATATTGTATCTCATGAAGGTGTCAAGGTAGACCCTAACAAGATTAAGGCCATGATGGACTAGTCGATTCCCAAAACATTGAAGAATCTTAGAGGATTTTTGGGTTTGATAGGTTACTACCGCAAGTTTGTTCAGAACTATGGAAGAATAGTAGCACCTTTAATGGCACTAACTAAGAAGGATTCATTTTCATGGACTCTAGAGGAAACTAAAGCTTTTGAACAAATTAAAGAGGTGATGTGTAAATCTCTTGTCTTGACCACTCCAGAGTTCACAAAAACCTTTATTGTGGAATGTGATGCCTCGAGAAATGGAATTGGTGATGTTCTAATGCAAGAAGGAAGGCCCCTGGATTTTAAAAGTCGACCACTCAAGGGAAAGGTCTTACACAAACCCATTTATGAGAAGGAAATGATGGAAATACTACATGCATTGAATAAATGGCATCCTTACCTAATAGGTAGGCACTTCAAGGTCAAAATAAATCATGATAGTCTTAAATACTTCTTGGAACAAAGACTATCTTCAGAAGAACAAAAAAAATGGGTAACCAAGATATTGGGTTATGATTTTGAAATCCTCTATAAAAAGGGGAAGCAAAATGTTGTGGAAGATGCACTCTCAAGAAAAGATGAAGATGTTGAGGCCTTTCTCTATGTTATCTCGATCATCCGACCCGATTGGATAATAGAAGCAATGGATGAATGGAAGAATGATGAAAAAGTGTGGACTCACATTCAAAGGTTGCAGTAGGATTCCACTACATCAGATACATTTACATGGAAAAATGATTCACTATGGTACAAAGATCTCTTATATTTATGTAATAACTCCCAACTCAAACAAAAGTTACTATTGGAATTGCACACCTCTCCAGTAGAGGGCACTCGGGATTTTGAAAACCTACCATAGAGTTAAGAAGGATTTCTTTTGGGATGGCCTTAAAACTGATGTTCAAAGTTTTGTGGCAGAATGTTTGGTTGGCCAACAAAATAAGGTGGAAACAATTAAGACCCCAGGTCTTTTACAACCATTATCCATCCTAATTCAACGTTGGGAGGAGGTTTCCATGGATTTCATTATAGGGTTACCAAAGTCTGAAGGAAAGAGTGGAATCATGGTGATTATTGATAGAATGACCAAGTACACACACTTTTGTGCACTCTCTCATCCCTTCAAAGATAGTAAAGTTGCCACCACATTCATGGAGATAGTTCAAAAGCTACATCGCATCCCAAAGATTATTGTAAGTGACAGAGATCCCATCTTCACTGGACATTTTTGGACATAATTATTTTCTTCTTTGGGTTCTCTATTGGCTAATAGCTCATCCTATCAACCTCAATCTAATGGACAAACCGAGATAGTGAACAAATGTCTGGAAGGCTACCTTTGTTGTTTTGTCTTTGATAAACAAACACAATGGTTCAAATGGTTACCCTTGGCAGAATGCTGGTATAAAAATTCCTTTCATACTGCAACAAAAATGACACCATTTATGGCACTTTATGGATACCACCCTCCTTCCATCACTTATTCTATAAAAGAAAAATCTAAGGTTCAAGAAGTGGAAGATCACATCGAGAATCAACAACAAGTTCTCCAAATATTAAAGGACAACTTGCACAAAATCGCATGAAACAACAAGCAGATCAACATCGTAGTGAAAGAAGTTTTGAAGTACGGGATTGGGTGTTTTTAAGACTACAACCATACAAACAAATGTCCCTCAAGAAATCCAAAAAGGATAGTAAATTATCACCAAAGTACTATGGACCTTATAAGGTGTTGCAAAAGATTGGTACTATGGCATACAAATTGGAACTGCCCGCATCTTCATGAGTACACCTAGTTTTCCATGTTTCATGCTTAAAGAAGGTTATAGGCGACAATATCCCAGTCCAAACTATATTTCCATAACTTGATGAGGAAGGAAAAATAATATTGGAGCCTGAAGCCATCACTGACACAAGAATTCGCCAACTGAGGAATAGATCCATTTCATAGTATCTCATGAAATGGAGGAAACTACCGGCTGAAGATTCCACTTGGGAAGATGAGTCTTTTATACAGAAGCATCCAAAGTTACTCAAGAGTTGTGGACAACACTTATCTCAAGGGGAGGGCCATGTTAAGCCCTAATATTGGCTCTTTACCCCTTAATTGGGGCATATTATATTAGTAATGTTATTTTATTTATGTCGGCTTTAGGCCATTAGTTGTAATTATACCTCCTAGTCTCCTATATATACCAAGGAGACATTTTAATTTTGAATCATCTTGTGCTTGAACATTTAAGTGGGGTAAAAGGAGGTTGCCCCCTTGAAGAGGCTTATTATCTGAAATTATCTCTTTTTCAAGGCATTGAGTACTTTTTCTGAGGTTTTTCTATGCTATATTGATATTTGGTTCTTAACATTGGGACCCAAAAGGGCAACTTTTAGCTCAAAAGATCACTATGTAAAATAATATAATCCTCTAATTTGGGCCAAATAAGTGGAATTTTGGTATATTTTACTTGGAGGAAAATTTTGCGAGAGACCCTCATTGAATTACATGCGTTGATATATTTCTAGTAGTGGGTTTTTTTCCTCAAATGGAGTTTGTATTTGAGAGTGATTCCCTCGGCAAGGAAACAATCCAATTAATCTTCATAAGGCTAATTATAAACCATGTGAACTCAACACAACAAGATAATCATCCAGTTAATGTTTGTAGGTCTAGGTGTAAACTGTACCATCTCTCCATGATTCACCGATGTGGAGCTAGTAATATATGGCATTCCATAAGATACTTTTAGGAGCATCATAGAATAAAAAACCCTAAAAATAACAACCAAGGAATGGATTTAAGACCCTAGTTGAAGGGATAGAAAAAGGGTTAATCTCCTATTGTAGTAGTATTATTTATCATATAAATATTTTAGAGGAGGAAGGAGATAGCATAATAAAAAAAAAATATCATTTTGTAGGGGATTGTAGTAGAGTACAGTGTATCATAGCTCTAAAATGAGATTAATGATATATGTAGTTTCATTGTACTCTCAATAACTAAAGAACAAAGGTGTATCCCTTTATTTCATGTTGTATTTTCATACCTCAAGTTTCCCGGGGTAGGTATTATGTTTACAGTGTTTCATTGTGTCTTTACTAACGTAGTTATATGATTATTTCTGAATATTTAAAGAAACTATATGGTGCATTTATGTATAAGATAAATCCATAAAAATATGAAAATAATAGTTTCCTGGTGGAGTATATTCTCATTGTAATATTTATAATTTTAATATCAATCTTGGTGAGCTAACCATTTGAATATCTAAGGGGATATATAGATCATATTTGTATATGAGATATTTTTACTTAAAAATTTGATTAGTTTGAGTGCAGTATATGCTTACACACCATGGAAAGTATAAATCCAAGGGAATGTTGCACCTAGTGGATTTTGATATTTACATAAAAAGGGTTAAGAAGGAATTGAAATCCTTAGATATGGAAGATGAGTGCAAGGAAGGACACATTAATGAAGGGGGATTGAGATATGTAAGAGTGGATTTCAAGTAATCAAAATTATCATAATTGTTTTTTACTAATGGCCTCTCTTCAAAAAATGATCTACCCATTCTCAAATCATTCTAAATTTGATGATAAATCATAAGGTTAGGAGGATATGAGGGAAAAGAAGGAAGAATGACAACTCAAAAATGGGAACTCTAATGACCAATTTTCTTATAATTCATTTAAAGTGGAAGAAAAGGTTAAGACGAACCCCTACATAGATGACATACACATAGTTATGTTGAATCATTAATTGCAATAATTAGAAGGATATTTTTACCTACATAGTTTAGGAGTGGAAGGAAAACAGTTCTTCCAAATTGAACCTAGAATTTCATGCATGGAGTTACTTGTAAAGCTACAACATTGTCCTTAGGATAAGAGAATACCTAATAATAAATAATGTGTAGGTATTTCAAAGATATCTCATGTATTAAATTTAATCTATGAAATGTGATTAGGACTAGAAGATTCAATGGAACTACTACCAATAGAGGCAAGTAAAAAGTGTACAATAATACACCACAAAGTTCTATAAGAAATCTATCCAATTGAGGAAAAATCCCAATAATATAAATATGGTCAGAAAGTACATGGGTGAGCTTAATAGACACATAAGAAGGAAATATTTTCAATTCAATTCCAATATACATGAGGCATGTGTTTAGGCCCATTACATTGAATCTAGTACTACAAGGGGCATCCAAGTGGTTTGAAATAGTGCAATCAACATGGGAATTTAAATAATATTGGAAAAAGGAAGAAGAGTTAGGCGGGAATAAGAATACTAGCTACACTTCACGTCTATGCAGGGACCCTAACAATAATTTTGACCATTGTACCATTGATTTCCATAGTAAAGAAAAATATTGGAAGCTACATTAAGAGTTGAATAGAAAGAACAAAAAACAAGAGTAGTCAAAGAAGAAGAATCCTTGAGGTGTGGAAATTGGAAAGGAAATATAAATAAAATTATATGTGAGCATGGGGAAAGAGATATCAAGAATATCAAATGGTGATGAAATTTGTTTCTACACAATAAAGTATCAGGAGTTTAACCTATGTATCTTTCATTACAAATAGGAGAAGGAGCTGAAGTTCTCCTATATCAAGAAGATAAGGTAGATTCTCTATTTGATTTTTTTTTATGACATCGGAAAATGCCCTCTATTAGCTTTGTAGGTTGACCCTATGAAAGGGATAAATTAGACCTTCCTCCATTTAAAAAGAGTTAGCCCTATGATTATGGCCCAACTACCATATTTTGGCTATGAATTATGAAATGAAAATAATATGTATATGCAATATGAAATACGATATGAAACTAGCTAAATACTAACTAAGAAAGTGAAAAGAGCTAGTAGTGCATCCATTTGCAAGGGGAATGATCGATTGTTTACATAAAAAAAGAACTTGAGTCAGATCCTTGCAATTCCATCCTCAAGAGGAATGATCCAATTGCAAGTAAGACTTCCCTATTGTATAATCAATGAGATGAAATGAAACAGGACTAGACATATAACATTAGGCGGAGTAGTGTATTCATTAAAGAATATGTTTTGTTAGAGGCTCTTAGTAACTGAGAATATTCCAAAAGTTGTTAAGAATAACCTATAAATTTCCATGGATATTTTGTTGGAACAACTCATCAACGAATCTTATAATATTTTGAAATCTTAGACTATGTGAACTAAGTTTCCTTAGATCCTAGATTAGTTATTACTAGGTTATTACTCAGATTTATGAAAATAATTGAATTAAAAAATTAAATAATAGGTGAGTATGCACACCATCCACAAAAATAAACTAAAGATCTATCCTAGAAAACCCAAATTAGGAGAAAACCTAGCTATAACATGAGCCCTATTCTCTACTCTATTTTATTCAATAATGGAATGAAGGTACAAAGAAAGGGGGGCACTCACTATGGAGTTGCCTATGGATTTGTGTCCTAAATGGATATTACATAATATTATTCCTACCTCTTTTATGCTCTCAAATCTATCTATTTGGATTATATGCTCAAATATGGAACAACTACAATACAAAATAATGGAACCCCTTCTCCTCCTACCAATCCAGTATTTAACATATCTTGATAGTTGTATAGGGTTAGGGTTTTGACTTCTTCAACCATCAATTAGTGATAAGGTTTGGAATTTCAATAATCTTATTTAAAGTACACATGTGGCTATCCCCACACATTTGAGTAATGGGGGATGACATGGAAGCCATTCATACCAGGGTGGTCGACAAGGTATGTCAACTTGCGGGAGGTATAAATTTCACATACGAGCTACAATTAATACGATTTTTGCAATGTTGGAAAGGTATATGAGTGTAGAACACCACTGAGGAAGTAAGCACAATTTTCAGAGAATGTAACTCTAAAAGATGTAATTTAATGCCTCAAAATGGCTCTAAAAGGTTCTAGATCCCAATTTTCTAAATTGGGACCTGCCACTAAAATGGTCCTGGAATAAAATTTGTTATGGTCCAATGCCTTGAAAAATGATAAATTCAATGAATATAGTCCACTTCGAGGGGAAAACCTACTTTTACAATATATCCAATTCATAATTCAATATGAGATGAGATAGGATTATCCTAAGACTAGGTATCCTTAATACATATAGGAGATAAATGGTACAATTATAATGAAAGAGTGCAATGAAGGGTTCTAGCCGACATACAAATACAAGACTATAAATGTTATAATTCAATATATAGGGATTAATAAGGGGTTTTATACATAACATGGGGATTTTTCCAAGGATTAACATGCCCCTCTCCTTCAAGCAAGTTTTTTCCTCAACACTTGACTAACTACGGGTGTTTCTACATGAAAAACTCATCTTCCCCTGTCGCCTCTTCCACTGATAAGTTTGATGCAAGAGCATCTGGCAGTAAATTCGAAATTGACCCCACGGGTTAAAACATTTAATAAAGGAAGTTTGTTTCCTTAAATTTAAATTTTATTGAAATAATAAGGTGGATATTTCTAGAATATATCTTAGTATTTATAGATTTTGATAGGTGTCGTTCTATGTAATAGAATATATTTTCTAAATTAGGGGATTTGCTAAACAAAAATCGGTTGATTAGCTTTTTTGAGTTATTCAAGATCTTGAGTTTATATATTGTAATATGTATTGCAATCAAAGGTTAGGGTAACTTTTGAGAGTGTGTGGCATGTGTAAAGGTCCGAGAGACCTAAAAAGAACAGAGCTCAATATTGTTGTATTGATTCTTATTCTTTTGCCAATTTAATGAAAATATGAATTTGTGTGCCTTTGTGAGTTTTATGTAATCATGACTGAATTATATTGGAAGTTGTCATTCTGTGAGTAATCTACCATTGTGGAATAATTGATTGCAATTTATCCTATCACCATCCAATGAAGGAATTCAACTCAATTAGTTTTGTAGAGGCTATAATAAGTTCTTTATGATTCTTTATGTATTGAATATGTTGAATTTTGTATATGAGAAGATATTATATGTGAATGAATATCTTATTACAATGATGAGTGTTCTATATATAAAGAACATATCGTGACCATGGTGACCATCCATGAAGAGATGTGTCCCTTGGGTAATAAATATATTTATACTTTATATTATATTATACATATAATATAATATAGTTTATACCTTATTATATATATATATTTCTTATTAAATTAATAATATTATAATTGATAATATTGTTTACTAATTAAAAATCATATTATTAATTATCAATCTAGTAGAATATCTTTCTGATCCTGCCCAAACATCAACACTCCCTCTCAGCGAGGGAAACATTCTACATTATGCCAAGATTATCTCTAAAGATTACCTTTGAATATTACATGTGGGTAGCTTTCAAATAGCTTCAACATCTCACCATGACATCCACTACCTCACAATGCATATGTACCTAGTCATGTGTACCCTTGTTGTTGGAGTTACTTCACACACACCTAGGATTTATTTTTCCTAAGGTTATTCCTTGTTCATTAGTCATAATTAGTCATTATCTAGTCTCCTATATTTTAGGAGAGAATATTCCACCTAGAGAATATTCTCTTTCAGTTGACACTTCAGTTTGACTAGTTGAGTTGAGTTTAGATGTTGCATTGGTTTTGTCACCATGCAACATTGGGATCATCACCATACTAATGCGCACTTTCTTTGGGATCATCACCATACTAATGCGCACTTTCTTTGGGATCATCACCATACTGGCACATTACCCTTGATTTCTTGAGTTAACTACTCACTATTCTTTGTTCAGTCAATTAACTGAAGACTAGTTGACTAGTTAACTCAGCTAGGTGGCAGTTCACTCCTGTACCTGACTGAGAGACTAGACTAGGTAGTAATTCACTCCCGTAACTGCTGGTGTGTGTCCATATCACTCTAGAACACCACTATGACTCATTATTTACTCATGTATCCTATATCTATTGTAAATTATTCACTCTTTATGTGTGGAATACGGTTAATGAGAATTCTTCCATTCTTTCTCTCCTTCTTCTTCTTTCTCAATTTCTCTCTACAAATGTGTGTGGTCTTTTCTAGCTAGATCTATTCTGTGCAGTTTCAACACATTTACATGGTATCAGAGATGACAAACTGCTAAGCAAAAGCTACACCAAATCATTTTTTGCGGGTACAAAAGATTGAAGACAACAAAAAGATGGATTATTCACCGGAAATACTTCTCACGCCTCATAACTATTTGGAATGGAAGCCAAAAATTCTGCTTCATATTAGATGCAGAGGCTTGTACCAAATTACTATGGAAATGTAAGTATATCTTTATTCTTTCGATGATAAAAATGACTTTCTCGATAGACAAGATATGGCCATAGGAAGCATCGGCATGTTTGTTTCTCCCGAACTTTTCCATCAAATATATGAAGAATCACAAGGATCAAATCAAAACGAATTATGGACCAGATTGGAGGTTCTATTTGGGAATAAAGAATATTTTTAATATTTCATGCAGGATGTCGAACATATAGAGCCAGAAGAGAAGCCATCAGAAGATCAAGCCTCTTATTATGAAGAGTCTTCTACAAAAGTATTTGCAGAAATTTGTATTCCATTAATTGAAGATGATGTCTACTCCATTTCAGATTTGTTTTCTGAAATTCATGTGGAAGATATATGGAATGCATCTTAGGAGTCACATGCAAACACTTTTTCATGCACCATGCATGCATCTCAAGAGTCAAAAAGGGAGCTACACACATCAGACGCCATTCTAATATTTTTTGAAAAACAATTGCAGAAACAAATTGGATATTTGAATTCCTCTCAGGAAAATATCCAAATTCAAAAAACAAATCACCTGAAATGGATTCTGGAAAGTGAAGTTATGATCGTTTCAAAATCAACAAAATTTCAGCATTTTTCCGGAAACGGCTGCACGGTTTTCAAAGTTTCATCCAAAATTTATTTGGATATTTTTCATTACAAGAAGATAAAGTAGATATGTGTGGACATATAAATGGTGCATATAATTCATTCGATCCATGTAGACATCTACATCTTCAACAAAATCTTCAACGAGAACAAACTTGCATAGTTACGAGGTGTTCTTGGAGTGAAGGATAGGGTTGCTTAGCAACTGTTTTTTGTTCCTTTTCATTTTTTATTTTATGCATTGT
>SNQJ01S0000833.1:124731-135772 GCA_010110895.2 Picea sitchensis | reverse complement strand
CTTTATTTTCACCATAGTGATGTTCAGGGGGGGTGTTGGAGTTACTTCACACACACCTAGGATTTATTTTTACTAAGGTTATTCCTTGTTCATTAGTAATAATTAGTGATTATCCAGTCTCCTATATTTTAGGAGAGAATATTCCACCTGAATAATATTCTCTTTTAGTTGACACTTTAGTTTGACTAGTTGAATTGAGTTTAGATGTTGCATTGGTTTTATCACCATGCAACATTGGGATCATCACCATGATAATGCACATTTTCCTTGGGATCATCACTAGACTGGTGCATTACCCTTGATTTCTTGAGTTAACTACTCACTACTCTTTGTTCAGTCAGTTAACTGAAGACTAGTTGACTAGTTAACTCAGCTAGGTGGCAGTTCACTCCCATAATTGCCTAAGAGACTAGACTAGGTGGCAGTTCACTCCCGTAACTGTTGGTGTGTGTCCAGATCACTCTAGAACACCACTATGGCTAATTATTTACTCATGTATCCTATATATATTGTAAATTATTCACTCTTTATGTGTGGAATACGGTTAATGAGAATTCTTCCATTCTTTCTCTCCTTCTTCTTCTTTCTCAATTTATCTCTACAAATGTATGTAGTATTTTCTAGCTAGATCTATTTTGTGCAAGTTCACCACATTTTCACTTGTGACCTCACAACCGATGCATCCAAGGCTTGTGGGTAGTTCTCAAATAACTATAACATGTCCCCGAGACATCCACTACCCTGCAATGCATATGTACCTAGTCATGTGCACCCCTATAACTTCACAACCATGCACCCCTATGACTTCACAAGCAATGCATCCAAGGCCTATGGGTATTTCTCAAATAACTACAACATTTCCCTAGGACATCCACTACCTTGCATGCATCTACACCTCATCATGTGCACCCTTGTGACATCACAACATGCATCTAGGGATGGTGGTATCTCTCCCATGGCTACAACATGTCATCATGAGACTATCCAATTTCCCACAGAAAAATTGGATATCTTATGCATGACATCCAATAACCCACGATAAAAATTGTACCTCGTCTCTTCAACATGCATATAGTGTCGATGGGTAACTCTCCAATGGATACAACATGTCATCATGACATCCACTACCATGCGATAAAATTTGAATCCATCATTCCCTCTGAAGAGGGACTACGCCGAGCTTGTCCCTAAAGTACTTGAAATTCATCCTTCACAATGTCTTTGTCAGCACATCCACAACCTTCTCATTGGTAGGCACATATTGGAGCCTCACTTCTCCCTTCTGCACCATATTGGAGCCTCATTTCTCCCTTTTGTACCAATTTTCTATCAACCAAGTGTCACTTCCGTGAGAGACAAACTCCAAGTGTAATACCACACGAGCTCACATATATTGACTATTGAACATGCGAATCTATACATCCTCAAATATCCATAGTGCAACATGAACTCACCCCATGCAATGAATGTTTGTGGGTAGATCTTAATAGCTACAACATGTCCCTAGGACATCCACTCCCTGTGATGCATCAGTACCTAATCATGTGCACCCTTGGTCTTAGTGCCAACCCTTTTTCATGCTAGATGAGATAAACCTGTCTCAGTGCCAACCCTTTTTCATGTTGGATGAGATCCACCTGTCTTAGTGCCATCCCTTTTTCATGTTAGATGAGAACACTTGGTGCCAACCCTTTTTCATGTTGGATGATAACACTCAATTCCAACCCTTTTCATGTTGGATGAGTTCCACCTATCTCGATGCCATCCATTTTTCATGCTACATGAGTTCCACCTGTCTCAGTGCTATCCCTTTTTCATGTTGGATGAGTTCCATTTGTCTCAGTGACAACCCTTTTTCATGTTGTATGAGAACACTTAGTTCCATCCCTTTTTCATGCTAAATGAGTTCCATATGTCTCAGTGCCAACCCTTTTACATGTTGGATGAGAACACTCAATACCAACCCTTTTTCATGTTGGATGAGAACACTAAATGCTAGCCCTTTTTCATGATGGATGAGTTCCACATGTCTCAGTTATAGACATTTTTCATGCTATATGCAAACACTCCCTCTTAAGAGGGACCATTCCAAGCTTGTCCCTAAATTACTCAAACTTCATCCTCAACGATGACTTGGTAAACACATTTGTAACTTCATCCTATGTAGTCATGAAATTGGAGCCTCATTGCCCCCTTATGCATTATATCCCTGATATAGTAATATCTGATATCTATATGATTCGACTTGTCATATACCACGGGGTTCTATGATGACTTCATCTAACTCTGGTTGTCACACTAAATGCAGGTCACCTCCAGTCTGAGACCAACTAACCCAGACAAAAGTTCTCGAAGTCACACTACTACTGCACATGCTGCCAAATACTCAGCTTCAGTCGTATTGAACGACACACATGATTGATTCCTACATCTGATGGAGCCTCCTTCTCCTTACTGTAGTACCCATCTCCCTCTGGAAATAACAATTCAGCTCCCTCTCAACCACTAAATATAAGCTATATCTTCAACCTGCTGAATTCAACACTTGTCATCCAAAAAAAGTCTCATCATTCTCTTCTTCTAGGTCTTACCTATAAGTCAAATTCAGTCCAATAGCCAATAATTTTCGAAGCCACATTGCTTCATGACTTGCTCCACATGCTGCCACATACTCTGCCTCATTCATATTGAGTGCTACACATAAATTCTTGTTATCGCTCCATGAAACCATACTGGATCCTAGACTGAACCAATATGTCGAAGTACTCTTCTGATCAGGAATACTGTCAGACCAATTTGAATATAAATATCCATATAAGCTGAACTCATGGTCTGTCACATACCTAAGAACATAATCTAATGTACCCTTAAGGTACCTCATCACATGTATTGCTGCGACCAAATGAACCTACCCGAGCTGCTCCATATATTGACTGAGGGTGTTCACAACAAAACATATATCCATTCTTATGTTTGCCAAGTTCATCAACAAACCCATCATCTGCCTGTATAAAGAAACATCCACAGTCCCTAAAGTCATATCCTGCAACAACTTCATATTTGATACCATAGGTGCATCCATTTCCTTGGAATCAAACATCCTGAACCTCTTCAGGATTTCTACTGTATACTTCCCTTGATTCATAAATATCTCATCCCATCTATGCCATACCTCAAGACCCAAAAAGTAATTCATCATCTAGAGATCTTTCATCTCAAACTCAACAACCATTTTTTCTCTTACAATCTGAGATGAGATTTTCCACACCTGTTAGAAATAGGTCATCCACATACAATAGTAGTATTACCAGACCATCATCCACAACCTTAAAGTAAAGGTTAGGATCTGCACTGCTCTTTGTAAATCCTAATCTTGTTGAAAAATTGTTGATCCTACCATACCATGCTTTGGGTGCCTAATTTGATCCATACAAAACGTTCTTCAATATGCACACTAAGTGTCCCATAGTTGTCACATACTCAACAAAGTGTTCTCTGACTACAAACACTATTCTTCCAAATCAGGTTTCCATCTATTCCACATGAAGAATTTCAGTCCTTTCAGATGTTGAAATCCACACAATTTGAGTCTTATGTCCTTATAAGACTATGTCAGGACCATTATCCATTGGTCAAATTACCATGACCAATATTGGGATAATTTCAACGTGATGTTGAAACGTTAACACTTAAGAATAACTTACAAAATTACATAAAATCTCAACACTCCCTCTTAATGAGGAAGGCATTATATTCGGCATAGACTCTAACATTTTCACCATCCACACGAGCTCATGATCATTGAATTTTGGACACACGAATCTATACATCATAGTAAATCCATAGTGACTTCACATCATCCATCCATTATATACTCGATGTCATATGACTAACCATGTTGATCTTCTAAATTCTAGTGTTAAATTAGACAAGCACAATTTTCCGCAAGTGGTAATTACTTCCAACAATATTACTTTAGTAAACTATAAAACATCACTAAGTAATTACACTCAGAAAATTTCAACTACTTACAAACTTTGGCCTCTTCCTTAGTTGACTTCCCACATGTGTGAGAGAAAAATATGTGTGTCTATTGTTGTATCTTTTTATAGTAATATTAAATTGATCCAAAAATAAATGTCTCTATGAAAATTAAATTTAAAATTTAATTAAATTTTCTTTCTTATAAATAGTTGGAGAATACCTCTCGTAACTACCCAAAGATTAATCTGGTTATAATCCATGCACATAGTATTTGACTTTGTTAAATTGTTCCTCCATAATTCATGTTATTCTTTGCATAAATATAGGTAGAAGTACATTCCTCTTCTTTAGGTAATTAGACATTTTTACTAGAAATTGCCCACCATAATTTATGGAATTCTTTCTATAATTTAGGTAGGAGTAAAAAGTAAATATGTTGTACATAGAGATTGCAAAAACCCCATAAATTTAACACTCCCAGGAATTTACTCTACTCTCATTTTCCTGGGTCCTCATGTGAGGGAATCAGGCCCAGTCCTACTCTGATACCATGTTGAATTTTTTATATGAGAAGATATTGTATGTGAATGAATATCTATTATATAAAGAACAAATGGTGACCATGGTGACCATCCATGAAGAGATGTGTCCATTGGGTAATAAATATATTTATGCTGTATATTATATTATATTATACATATAATATAATATACTTTATATTTTATTATATATATTTATACTTTATATTATAAATTTATTATTACATTAATAATATTATAGCTGATAATATTGCTTAATAATTAATCTTCATATTATTAATTATCAATCTAGTAGAATGTATTTCCGATGTTGCCCAAACATCAACATAATGTACAATGGATATTAGTAGGAAGAGATATCAGATTGATGGTTCAAGGCAGAGACACAAGGTGCAATTTTATTTGTAATCCATATTGACTATTAGGAGTATTGGAACGCTTTTATAAAGTACTATAACATATCTCTGATGAGTGATAAATAGGAGTAAGGTTCCACAATGCAGGTTCCTTATCGACCTTGAAATATTGGAGGAATGTGTGATATGTATTTTGTATTGCAAATCCCTAATATCTCAATATGGAAATATCCACGTCATGTTGTGGTAAGCACAGGTTCCATTTAATTACTAATATTTATTTATGCTTTACATTGGGTAGCGATATTCTATATTAGATATCGCCCAAACCCAAAATAAGCAACACAAAAAAAGAAATAGATACGTCGATATTATGATATTCAAAGCACCGGGTTCGAGCATTTGGTTCTATCAAGTTAGCATTGAATCTATAAACATGGATTTTTGGAAGATTTGTAAGATATTGGTTATGAAGGTTTAGTGAGTGGAGTTTATATACAATTTTGTGTTGTATTATAAGTGCTTAATATAGAAATTTACAAACTTAGATCATTCTGCTGCGTATAAAGGATATACTAAAAATTAGTAAGCAAAGATTTAAAATGGACCAACCAATCATCTTTTTTTGTATCATAGAAAACATGCTCTTGAGAAGAGGGATCCTGACATAGGAGATGTCAATGAAAATGAAGAAACAACCTCTGAGGAAGAGTAAGAAGAGGAAACTACAGAAGAGAAAATGTTGACGATGATCACAAATGTCGGTGCCGAACTGAAAGTGGAGGTACCAATGTATGAAGTTAACATTAATGTTCAAGAATTGATTGATTGTATTAATGCTCTGGCTAAATATTTTGATTGTGAAGATGTAGATGAGGAAAACAAGGTGAAGTATGCACTGACAAGTTTAAAAGGTCATGCAGCCCTATGGTGGGATGAATTGCAAGTAGACACAAATATAAAAGGTAAACGAAAGATTATGAATTGGAAAAATATGGTTTCTAAATTAAAAAAAAAAAAAAATTATGCCTAAAGATTACCAGCTGAATTTATTCAAACAATTGTAGAATCTCAGACATAAAACTCTGATAGTAAAGGAGTACACAAAAGAATTAATAGACTAAATATTAGAGTTGGTCATATGGAGGAATATATTGAAAATGTTTCCAGATATATAAATGGTTTGATGTATGTTATTCAAGATGCAATTAGCATTTTGTTCTAGAGAACAATTGAAGATTCTTACTAAGAAACTTTCAAGGAAAAAGAGATGTTGGCCAAAAAAGAGATCCAAAAAAATAGAGGAAGAAGTCTAACAAGATTCAAAGGAAAATCCAGTACCAAATAAAGATTTTAGACACCAAAAGATGAAGGAGGAATCTGAATTAGTCACTCACCGAGAGGAGGAGAATCAAGAGGCATAATATTTTTCTCAAGAGGCAGAGCTAGAGGAAGAGAAATCAGATGTTACATATGTCAAAATAAAGGCCATATGTCATGGGTCTATCTAGAAAATAAATCAACAGGTGAGAGAGGTGCACATGTTACAGTCTACAGAGGCCAAGGAAGAGAATGTGAATGTAGTGGAAAAAGAAGAAACTCCAAAGGTAGAGGACTCATTGTCTATGAAGAGAGTTTTTGATTCAACCATAAAAGGAAGAAAATGAACCAACTTAGAGAAATGTTTTATTCAGGATTGTATGCAAGTCAAGAGGAAAGTGTTGTAAAGTTGTCATTGATAGCCGTAGAAAAGACAAATAAGTTTCCATTGATATGGTAAATAATTTGGTATTAAAGAGGACAACACATACCATTCCCTACAAAGTTTCCTCATTGCAAAAAGGACATCAAATTTTAGTGAATGAATAGTGTAATGTGGAAATTAGATTGTTAGTTATAAGGATGAGGTATTATGTGATACAATTCCCATGGATGTATGCCATATTTTGTTGGTAAGGCCATGGAAGTATGATAGGAAAGTCATTCACGATGGTAGGAGTAACACATATTCTTTGGAAAAAGATGGAAATACACATGTATTATTTCCTTTAAAGGATGAAGGAGCTAAATAAGAAGTTGGTTGTAGTGCATTGTTGATGAGTGGAAAAGAACTACTACAAGAAGTAAATAAGCAAGAGGTATTGGATAAAGATGGAGACTAGGGTTATGTAAAATTGCCAACAAAAGGCATCGTTGTTGTCTAGATACACTGGCATGTTCCTCCTTCCACGAGCGAAATAAGTCTCACCCGAGGCGTATTCGAGACTTGGAAGATGAAGTGATTCAGAGAGAATGTGACATATAATTTAGATTAACACTATTTAGATCCATGGAACAGATTCCAAAGACATGCACAACTAGTGATCAACTACTAACTAGACAAGAAAGAATTAATTGTGTGATAGAAACAATAAATTGTGCGACCGAAACATAGATTCATACACATCAAGACAAATCAACATGAAAATTAATTTTAGGGGAAAACCATATCTTTATATTACTAGTTCCACCATTCCAGAATCATTATACATCGTAGATATCCAACACAATCTCTTGTGCAACAAGATACAACTTCACATAACTTATTACAAACGCAAGATCATGTTGTGAAGGAAATTGGAATATCAACATAGACCATTATAGTAGCAAGGAAAATAGTGAAAACCCAAAAAATACCCATTAAAAATATCTTATCAAGACTGAATCAATCCCAACCCTTTTCCCATTACATAGCTCCATATTTATATTTTTTCCTTTGGCTACCTCTTGAATTCATTATTCTACTATTTTTTCATCTTTTCCCTACTGGTGCTCGATTCTTTTATCCTTTCTCACTGCTCGTCCATCTGGTGCATGGTGATTTTGATTGTTTCTGATGTTGTTATACTTCTTGTTATCTTTTCATTCTTTAATCTATTTTCCATTGATTCTTATTCTTCCAATTGACATCCATCGCTTTCCCCAAAAAAAATTATATTTCAAAAAATGGAGGGCCCAACAGGACCTGACCATAACCGTTGACTCACCCTAAGTGAACCATCCAATTCCTTACATGGGATTCATTCAAATGGAGGTACCAACTCTGGTATGACCTGCATCACTTGGTGGCAAAAGATGTCATACTTCTCCACCTATTCTTTCCATTTCTACATGAAAATGGAAGCTCCCGCAACAAATTCTTCCCCAACAACAACATCGGTCTCTGCAAGCTTAGTGGTTAGTAGGGCCTGCCACTTAGTCTTCAGATTAGAATCCAACTATTTCATCCTGACATACTTATCTTGAACTGTAGGATTGAATCCCTGAGTTCTTTATTTGCAACTTGAGTGGCCTTGTACATTCCATCAAGTCGCCCACTAACTTCTTCGATCTCTATGAACTTTCCTATTGCGCAATGGGGTCAATTATCGCCTAAGCCTCCTTATTTATTTAATTTATTTGAATATGGATATCTTCTATAGAAATTTTCCTCTTTTCTAATACGCTGACCCAATCATTGACTATGTCAAACAAGAAACTTTACTCAGTATCTCAATGATGAATGGAAGAGAAAACTTTGTCTCTCTTAGCAATGACCCAAGTGATATTCTCGAGCATGGGATTAGGTTGATCATACTCAAGAGAAATGGATTCTATATACAATTGTGGGATATCTTTTTTCCCTTCTAGGTGAAAACATGCCTTAGCCAAAAGCACAACCCGGTGCACTGGTGAAACCAGGTTAATATCCTCAGGAAACTCAGGAGAAACCTAGCAGAGTATGGTCCACACTTGGTGATCCAAAAATCCTTAGATGTCAATTAGTTCTTAAGAAGACACTAAAGATCCCAACAGATTCGGGAAATGAAGATCATTATGACTATTTCAAAAATATTATGTGAAAACACTTATTTATCCATAAACTTCATTAACTGATAAATATAGCTTGCAAAAATGAGAATTAAAAAATAGAGAGAAATAGAGACAACAAATAACAAGGCTTGTTACACAGTTTGATAATGAAGTTCATCCATTTTGGGATATGTCTCTGGGACTGCTTCTAAATATGATAACACTCTATTAATGCTCAAATGATTGATAGAATGATGACTTACAATGGAATTTTTTTATATGTGCTTCAATTCTGTTGCTCAAACCCAGAAACAAAGGTCTCCACAGACTTTCTCTCGAAATTATGCGAAAAATGAGTATAAAACTGACTATGTTCTGAATAGGGGTCAAAGACCCCCTTTTGCATGCAAAATGAGACTATGGATCTCGTACATATAAAACATAACTAAGAATTTCAAAAATAGCACTTTAGCACATAACACATCACCATCATATTCCTCTTGGAAAACTGAGAAAAATGAGTATAAACAGTATATACTTGTTTCAAAGATTCCCAACACCCTAAATCTCATAAAAATAAACTCTTAGCATGCAAATCAAGGAAAACTCTCACTTGGCATGAAAACCCATGTCAAAACGAACCCAGAACTGAGTTCTTGACATCAAAATTTGTGCCAAGTCCATGTCGTATACATGGCTTGGTGATAGGTTTATATAGGGCTAGGTCAACCACCNGCAAATCAAGGAAAACTCTCACTTGGCATGAAAACCCATGTCAAAACGAACCCAGAACTGAGTTCTTGACATCAAAATTTGTGCCAAGTCCATGTCGTATACATGGCTTGGTGATAGGTTTATATAGGGCTAGGTCAACCACCCTACCCCCTATATGTTAGAGATCCATTTAATCTAAGAGTCAATATATTGTTATTGGTTGGTTAACCCAACTAACATGTGTGGCACAATGGTTGGTGCATGTTTGTTAATTCATTAGAATATTGGTGGGGAGGTCAGGGTTTCAAATCCCACGACCCCTCCACTTTCTATTTTTACAACAATATTTATATATATAGAATTGAACCATTGTATATTCATCCCAACCCCTTGGGGCATAATTTTTTATTCGAAGCCCTCCTTGGTCTTCTCAAAGGTTCCACGTGTCGATCACTATTTTTTACACATGATGTACAGATGCAATGACACCTTCCTAGTCACTATACAGTCGTGACATCACCTGCCACATCAGTTTGATTGTACCTACCACAAAATCATACGAAACTTCCACCTAGCAACCATGTCACTGTATGACCTACCATGTGTCACCCTTTGAGTGGAACCACATGGACCCTATGGATGCCACATCATCATATAGATAATGAGCACTTGACGCATCACAACAATAAAGAAGACTGAAAAAACATTTTTGATCAAGTTAACCATTCCCTTAAATTCATAAACTCTGTCATTCATTTTTGTAGCTACTAACCATACTCCATTGACTAGCATAAAACTAAGAAACAAAACTGAATATACAGATGCAAAAGAGAATCAACTATCAACATATTTTCCCTTATTAACAGGAAAAACATCAACAAAAGGACCTATTTTAATTTCAACCGTAGGCTGTAAATATAGATCCTAGATACTAGCATTAACTAGCATTTTCACATGACCTATAGTGACAACAGTTAAATTAGTCTTCATCTGATGAGCTCTCACAATGAACTCAATCCCATGCTTGAAAATATAATACTTGTTTTGTTCCCTGTAGAAAATTTCCTTTTTGTCATACAAGTATGGACTTCTCAAAACCATTTTGCAAAAGTCAAGTGGAACAATGTCTAACTCTACCTCATCAATGAAATTGGATGTGATCTCAAACCATAACTTACATTTCTTAGTTACCTATAATTGAACATTAATAAAAATCCAAAACAAAGGATATGGTATCAGATTAGGCCTAGTTGTTAGGATATTTAGACACTTAGGAGTTAGTTAAGATCTACCTAGTATAATGTGTCATTAGGTAAATGTATGTTTCTTAGTGTGTTTATTTAGTATGCATTAGTATGCATTTGTAGTTAGGAAATCTGACGGTCATGATATGTTCCCGACATAGAGTGATCCGACGGTTCATATTTTCCTCAATCTTAATGGTTACATTGATCCATGGATTAACACTCGATTAGTCCATGATTTCTATTTAAAGAGAATGGAGGGTCATTTACCGATGATCAATTATGAGAAACTCTCTTGTAAATATCTCTGTAATTTTTTTCTTTTGCATTAAAAAATTTCTCCAAGTGGTCATATTGGCTGGGGCCGTGGATG
>SNQJ01S0000833.1:100971-113792 GCA_010110895.2 Picea sitchensis | reverse complement strand
GACATGTACTATCCATATAGAATAGTATTGTCTGAAAATATATCATAACTCATACCGTTAACCATCAAACAAACTTGGGTCTATTACCCAAACCTGGGGTCTCCAACTTCTCATGGCCATAACTCTCTAACCGTGAGGAATTATGTGATGTTATACATACCACCGGAAATGACATGACAAGAACTATCCATATAGGATATTTTCCCTGACAAATTCACTTTCCTTCATCTCATTATTCCACAATTAAGCATGGGTTCTCTTACTCCACAAAGCGTCTTCCTGTGAGCGCTTTCAGCATAAGGGGACCACTTTGGAGTTCATCCATATTTACTTCTTATCAACCATGAAAAAACAATAATGAGTCATATTTGCATCAAACACTTTTGGGTCCATTACCCAAAACTTTGTGCTATGGGTCTTTCTTCAATATTTGACATCAATGATAACCAACCTTAATCAACAGACATGGTGCTTGTGCCGGTTGTGTTCTTAGGAAACATCATTGGGAAAATTTTGACAAATGTGCCTCTTGTCATGCCTTGGTCCCTTTGCAACTTTTTGAGAGTGACTTGTGTGGTCCATTTTCTTATCCTTCTTTTTCTAGGTGCAATTATTTATTAACTTTCATTTTTGACTTTTCCATATGCACTTGGGTTTACTTCTTAAAACTTAAGAGAATTTTTTTTGACAAGTTTCTATCCTATAAGGCCCTTGCAGAAAAGAAATATAAACATCAAATTCAAAGGATAAGAAAAAATAATGGACGTGAATATGTGTGAAATAATTTTACAAGTTACTACACTACACATGGAATCCAAATGAAACACACCGCTCCATATACAACACAACAAAATGGTGTTTTCGAGAGAAACAACTACACATTAAAAGAAATTGATAATTATATTATTCAATCTAAGGGATTAAGTCTAAATTATTGGGAAGAAGATATCAACTGTGCAAATTACATAGAAAATCACACTCCCACAAAGGCTCTTAAAAATATAACACCGGAAGAAGCTTCGACTAAAAGTAAACCATATGTAAGTCACTTTTGTGTATTTGGAAGTATAGCACGGGCTCACATCTTGGATGAGAAAAGGAAAGATTTGCATCTTAAAAGTGAGAAGTGTATAGTTGTTTGTTATTTTGAAGATGTCAAAGGTTACAGACTTCTTCAACCACATTATAATGAAATTATTATTATAAGAGATTTTAAATTTAATGAAAATATCTTGGTCTCCGAGCCTAATTTGACGATTGTGTGTTCTTCATCCCGTGAGACATCTTTGATGTTTGTGCCTTTTTTTGTTCCTATTTTGGTTTATTCTTTAGATGATGACAATGAGGGTGAAAATACACCTCTTCCCACTCACCTTTCTCTATATGATTCCATTGAACCTGAACAAATACCAACACAACCACTTCCTAGATGGGTTCGTTCAACAAAAGAAGAAGATGGTGATATTATCAGTGATCCTTCAGATCATAGTCATACACATTCACAGTTCCAATGAGACTCTTCTATTTTCTCTCAATTTTTAGAGACCCGTGATCCAAATACATTTGCAGAAGCTTCAGGTCATCAAAATTGGGATACAATAATGAATGAAGAGTATCATTATTTAATGGAAAATTATACTTGGAAACATGTACCTCTTCAAGAAGGAAGAAAACTTGTCATATGTAAATGGCTCTATAGAACTAATTATGCATCACATGGAAGTGTTGAAAGACACAAGGCTCGAATAGTTGCCAAAAGATTTTCCCAAGTTGAAGGAATTGATTATAATGAAACTTTTTCCACTATAGCCAAAATGAATTCCATCGACCTTGTTCTTTCTGTTGCCACCTCACATAAATGGGAGGTCCATCAGATGGATGTTAAATATGCCTTATTGCATGGGGGTTTTAAATAATAAATATACATGGAACAACCTCTTGGATATGTCTATAATGACTTAATCCTTGTTTTTCACCTTAATAAATCTCTTTGTGGTCTTAAGAAAACTCCCCAATATTGGTATGCCAAAATGGGAATCTTTCTTGTTGACACCATATTTTCTAGATACCATTCTAATCCTAATGTCTATACCAAGAAAGTAGGAATCTGTCTCATAATCCTTTTCCTTTATGTTGATGACCTTATCAATACTGGTAGTGACTCAAAACTTTTAAACCATGTAAAAACCAGCCTTAATAAGGAATTTGAGTTGATAGACTTATGATTTTTGCACTATTTCCTTGGCCTCCAAGTTTTTCAAACCAAGGAGGGAATTTTTCTTTCCTAGTCTAAGTATTCTTGTGACATTCTTCATTGCTTCCACATGGAATATTGTAAACCAACCCCTTCTACCTTTCAGTATCGAGTCAAGCTTTCTTCCACCTATACTTCTCCCGAAGTTGAAGACACTTTGTATCATTAGTTAGTTTGTAGCCTCTTATACTTGACTCATACCCATCCTAATATTTCCTTTGATGTTGGTCTTGTTTCTCGGTATATGCTAACACCCCATGAAAGCCATTGGAAAGTAGCTAAAATGATACTTTGGTATGTCTAGGGTATAGTTCAGTCTGAGATACATTACAATTTAGGGGGGCCTCCTTTATTGGTTGGTTTCACTGATTCAGATTGGGCTAGTGATCTTGATGATCAGAATTTCACTGCAGGTTAGTTTTCAGCCTTGGTTTATGACCTATCACTTGGGCCTATAAGAAACAACAATCTATTGCACTTTCTTTAGCAGAAGTAAAGTATCGAGAAACGATAAATGTAGATTAGGAATCCTTGTGGCTTTGGAATATCCTTTTAGAGTTTGGATTTCAACAACAACATCCGACTAGCCTTTGGTGCGATAATTATAGTCCCATCAAGCTCACCAAATACCGAGTTCATTATCAGTTCAAAAAAGACATCGAGCTACACATGCACTTGATCAGAAAGATCATTCATGATCGAGTTATTGAAGATCTCTTTTTCCCTACAAAATATGAAGTTGCATACATTTTCACAAAGTCTCTTACAAAAGTGAAGTTTTCCAAACTTTGATCTATGTTATGAGTTCAAGAAGTTGTCATTAAGGGGGGGTAGGCTCTGACACCTCCTTCCTTCTCCTATTGAGTAACTATTGTAAATATTTCAATCTTATCCCAAGTTGTTCCTAAGGGGGGATGTTAGGATATTTAGACACTTAGGAGGTAGTTAAGATCTACTTTGTCTAATGTGTCGTTAGGTAAAAGTTTGTTTCCTAGTGTGTTTATTTAGTATGCATTAGTATGCATTTCTAGTTAAGAAATCCGATGGTCATGATATGTTCTCGACATAGAGTGATCTGATGGTCCATATTCTCATTAACCTTAATGAATACATTTATCCATGGATTAACACCCAATTGGTCCATGATATATACTTAAATATCATGGAGGTTCATTTTTCGATAATTGATTGTGATAAACTCTCTTGTAAATATCTTTGTAATCATTTTCTTTTTCATTAATAAATTTCTCCAAGTGGCCATGCTGGTTGGGGCCATGGATGTTTCCTCATAAGGCTTTTACACATCAAATATCAGTGTGTTTATATTTTATCTAGTTGTGTGCATGGTTACTAAAGGTGTTTGTCTTATGTTAGAATACTTGTGTTGTCGAACACTAGCTTCCAATCCCAAATTATGAACAAATTTCTATGCAACAAGATTTTACTTGTGATCAAATATCAACTAGTGTATAGATATTAGTGTGGTTTGATCTAACTTGTGAATGAAACGATCATTTTATTTTCCTTCCATCAAGGTTTACATTATCATTTGAAGAAGAAGTATGTGAACTAGAACTAGCAATGAAAAATATACCTTTAATTCCCATAGTTTTGACTTTAGAATCTGATCCAAGATCTTGAACTATAGTTGTGGCCTTATGTTTACCCTTGTCCTTGAACTTCTTTGGTTGCGTATTTGAATGCAACTTCCTACATGTTTCCCCCTCATGTTCTTTCTTCTTGTAATGAGAACATGTAGGATTCTCTTCTTCTTTTTCCTTTGACCGATTCTCGAAGTTACACAACTTCTTTGACTGCTTCTCAAAGTTATGTCGCTTTCCCGACACATCCTCAACAACATGTTTTCCTTTTCTAGCGTCAAGATGAGGATATTTTACTAACACTTCATCAATATTAGTAGGACTAAACATCAATATAGTATGTCAAATATAGGAATGAAAACCACCAATATACTTTAGAATAGTTCCAGGAATATGTAATAGAATTCCCAAATAAAATGCCTTCCTATTAAATTAATGTGTATAAGCTTGACCATTTTTCTCTTTTCCTTGTCTTAGATGTTTCCAACAAATCATTGATGTTTTCATATAAGCTAATGGATAATTGCTTTTTCTTAATGCAACAATAAATTCATTCCAGGAAGAAATGATTTTACCATGTTGAGTAAGATCAGGTTGTGTCTCACTCTCCCACCATGTCAAATTTGTGTCGCACAGGCGAAGAGAAGCCAACTATATACTTGCAGTGTCCTTTATGATTTTATGTCCCCTAAAATGTACTTCAATATGTTTGACTCAATTATCCAACATCTTTGAATTCAACTCTCCATCATAAATATGTAAATCAAACTTTACATCTAGCTTTAACAAAGACAAATATTGAGAATGAGATGATGATGATGATGGTGAAGGAGGCTCTGGAGGTTATTCACCTTCTCCTTCTTCTTTAACTACTTCATTTTTTACCAATGTACTTTCTCCCTTGGCCTTATTTTGATCCTCATAAATTTCTTCCACCATGGCCTTCATTGTCATGAACATGGAAAAGAATGCCTCTTTAGTATCGAAAGGTTTTGGATTAGAAGAATCCCTATATTTTTTTGAATCCATTTCTTGCTTTTGAAATGAACTCCTCAAACTAATCTCAGGAATGTACTCTTCAATTGATCCTTCACAAACCTTGAGTTTGGATCTCATAAGCATTCTCTTACAAATACATGGCAAACCATCTCTAATACCAACTTCGTTCCAGTTATACCAAAGAGCTCTGATACCAAGTTGATCCAAAAATCCTTAGATGTCAATAAGTTCTTAAGTAGACATTGAACATCCAACCAGATTTAGGAAATGAGTATCATTATGGCTATTTGCAAAAAAAAATGTGAAAATGATTATTTATCCATAAATTTCATTAGTTGATAAATATAAATTTTGGAAATAATAATGCCAAAATAGAGAGAAATAGAGATAGAAAATAACAAGGCTCATTACATAGTTTGATAATGGAATTCACCCATCTTGTGCTACATCTTCGGGTCCGCTTCCAAATAATTATACCACTCTATTAATGCTCAAATGTTTGATTCAATGACAAATTACAATGGAAAATTTCAAGACACCCTTCAATTCCACTGCTCAAACCCAAAAATAGAACTAACATCGTCATCATATTCCTCTAAAAAAACTGAGAAAAATGAGTATAAACACTCTATACTTCTTTCGAAGATTCCCAAAGCCCAATATATCATGATCATAAACTCTTAGCACACAAATCGAGCAAAAATCATTCTTGGCATGAAAAGCCATGTCAAAATGAACCCAAAACTGAGTTCTTAGCATCAACATTCATGTGAATTCCATGTCTTATACATGGATATGTGATAGGCTTATATAGGGCCAGGTCAACCAACCAACCCCTATATGCTCAGGTTGCATTTAAACCAAGATTAAATGTATTTTTATTGGTTGGTTAAACCAACCGACATGTCTGGCACAGTAGTTGGCGCATGTGTGTTAAGTCATTGGAATATTTGTGGGGAGTTCAGGGGTTCAAATCCCATGACCCCTCCACTTACTATTGTTACAACAATATATATATATATATATCATTGAACCATTGGAGATTCAGCTTGCCACCCCGGGGAATAATATTTTATTTATTTCCCTCCTCGGGTTCTCGAAGGTTCCACACGTACATCACTAGTTGTTTCACATGTTGTATGGATTCCATGACATCTACCCAGTCACCGTATAGTGGCCACACCACCTGCCACATCATGCCATGTCATCTTGACTATACTTGCCACATCATCATACAAATATACCCCTTGGCCTCCATGTGAGTATACGACCTACCATGTGTCACCCTTTCAATGGTTCCACGTGGATCATACATATGCCACATGATAATATGGATGATGTTGGAAGATTGATTTTTTTCATTGATGTCAACCATAGAAGAAGTTAATAATCCCACATTTTCTTAAAGAAGAGTAGTACAAAATATGGAGATTGTTGAAAGAATTATTTGTGGTCAATTCAGATACCCTATCTTTGAGGGAATTTTTACCATACATAAATAACTCAAATGCAATCACAATTTACATGGTTGGAAATATTATTCCTATACCTTTCCAACAGTATATGGAAGTCCCTCTAACTCCCAAGGAATGAGAAGATACAAATTTTTCCGTCACAAGCCAGCCAAAAAATTGAGGACAGTTCAACGAGGTCAGCCTAGAAACTAAAAATAAGGACATAACTACTATAAATATAGGATGGATTTTCTCATTTTTAGAGCAACCAAGCTAGTTATATCTTAACACAAGTTTGGAGTGAAGCAACTGGGATGAGAAGGAGCTCTTATGAAGGATATTTTCTAGTCTTGTGGTGATGTTTTGATCATTGCTACGGGTTTGCTAGAATATGGATGGTTGATTCTTGGAAAATATTCTATGTGGTTGTTGGGTTTTATATGTCTACCCATGTGAACCTAGCATTTCTATGTGGATCTAGTTTCTAATTGGACCTAGTTTGATGATGATGATGATGCATCAACAATATTCACAAAGGCAGTGACAGTGGTAGTGACAGTTTATGTGGACCTAATTTGTATGTGGACCCATTTTCTAAGTGGACCTAGTTTATTTTTGTTGATATAAGTGTTCATTATCTATTATATATTCTTGGGTGAAAGGAAGGGGAAAGGATAGAGGGTTTAACACTCTCTTTATATTGGAGGATTTTATATTCCCTTGGATTATTTTCCCTCCCTTGGAAGCTGTAGCCTCCCTTGTAGGTCATTAATTCCTTTGAACAATAAATATTGATTACTTCACAAATATTTATTGTTCATGGTGTATGGTGTTTCTTATATTTCTCTTTATGGTTCATTGGATATATATATTGAATACATAATATAATTGAAGTATAAGTTGAAAAAGTGTTTAAATATTGCTTGTTACTGATTCACCTCCCTCTCAGCATCAACAATTGGAATCAGGGCAGTTTACCTTTAGTACAATTTAACCATTGGAAGGAATATCCTGAACAAAGATGGAAAACCACATTTCTCTTTCAAATGGGATTTCAATATGTGATGGAAGCAATTATACATACTGGAGTAATAGGTTGAAGACTTGCTTGACAACTCTAGGAGTGTATATCTAGTACTAAGTTGTAAATGGATATGTAATCCCAAAGGATACTCCAACCAATACAAATGATAAGGAGTCAATGTGTTGAAATTCAAAAGCTAGACATGTTATTTTAGGAGCATTGAGACCAACTATTGATAGCAAGGTGATGGGTTGCATCTCAAGTAAATAGGTATGGGAATAACTCAAAAGCATATATGACGGTGATCCTAAAGTCAAACAGGTCAAGCTTCAATGACATAGAGAAGAGTTTGAAAATTTGAAGATGGATGAAAAGGAAGACATTGCAACTTATTTACTCAAAGTTGATGAAGTTGTCAATGCTATTAGAGGATTAGGAGAAGAGATGAATGCATATTTGGTTGTACAAAAGGTGTTAAGATCACTTCTCTTGAAATATGATGCTAAGGTCTCCACCATTGAAGAAACCAGGGACTTAACCAAAATGACAATGGATAAATTACATGGGTCTCTCATAGCATACGAAATGAGAACATGTAAAAAAGTTGACCAATACGATAAGGAAGCAGCCTTTAACGAAACAAAGAAGACAAAGGACATGAAACAAAAGGAACAATAAGGACCAGATCATGGCTTTGATGAAGAAATAACAATTTTTGCAAAAAGGATCAAGAAGGGAAGCGAAAGATATAAAGGTAAGCCCCCTTATCAAAAGATAAGCTTCAACAAGAAAAGGAGTTTCTACTCAAAGGATGATGGCACCTCTTCCGATGAAAGCGATGGAGAAGAAACAGATGTAGAAGAATTCCTCTTCATAACCCAAGAAATCTAGGATGATGATCACAAGAGTTCTAAAGAAGAAGAAATTATGTGTGAAGAATATTTTGATGAAGGAACTAGCTATGATTCTTTTTGTTGATATAGAGGCAATACATAAAGAGAAAAAGAGGATGAGAATATCGAGAAATTCAATCATGTTGAAACCGAAAATAGCAATCTCAGAAACACAAATAGAAAGCTAAGAAGCAAACCGAGTGCTTGTGAAGAATAAAACCATAAGATTGAAAATTGTATTGATAGCATGAAGGAATAATTGGAAAACTATGAGAAATTCAGAGTAGAATTGGACCACACAAAAAGGGATCTCATATTGACAATAGAGAAGTTGGAGAAGTTTTAAAGAAGCACTAAAAATCTAGATGAAATCCTTAGCAGTCAAAGATCATTGAATGACACGACAAGACTAGAATACAATGCCAATTTGAAGACAATAAAAAAAGAGAAGAAAGATGAAAAGGATGGAACCAACACTCCAGAATAAGTTGAAGAACAAAAAGAACAAGAAATAAGACCATATCCTGTTAGGTATGAAAGAAATAAAAGAACAAGATTCAGAAGGAATGAAACACCAAGAAGACCCTCTTCCAACAGGTATGAAAATATTTTTCTTGGTCACTGTTATACTTGTGGAAATTTTGGACACAATCCAATCAATTGTAGAATCAATGAAAGAAACACCTATGCAAGAAACATGAATGGTAGTAGATATGGAAATTCTCGTGGATTTGTCAACAAAAGTTATAATCCATTTTCCCCATTAATGGGTCAAAATATTGTATGCTATAAATGTGATAATCTTGGTCACAAAGCACAAGATTGTTGATATATGAAAGAATATGATCATATGTCTGGTGTTCCTATGCCAACCAAAGTATGGAGAAAGAAAGAGATTCCAAACAATTAATATTTTAAAATAGCATTGATTGCTAAAGAAAGTAAAGAAGAAAATGAATGGTACATATATAATGGGTGCTCATCTCACATGACTGGGGATCAAAACAAATTTCTCAACTTGAAGAAAAGGGATGGAAGTGTTGCATCTGGAGATAACTCATCAACAAAAGTACTTGGAAAAGGGTTAGTTAAGCTTGGAAGTGAAAATATAAAAGCAGAACATGTTCTATTAGTTGAAGATATGAAGCATAATCTCCTAAGTGTCAGTAAAATGTGTGATCAAGGATACACTCTCATGTTTGACTTCTGAAGATGAAAAATTAGAGAAGAATATTTAGGAAGATTGGTTGCAACCTCTAAAATAAAACCAAGTAACATCTACATCCTATACCAAGAGAAGAGAAGGAATATTGAAGACACATATAAGAGTTTGAAGGTATACCAAGAGAAGAGAAATAATATTGAAGACACACGAAAGATCTCAAAGGAAGAAAAGGACCGGAAGACCAGAAATAAAAATGAGGTACTACTAAGTGCCATTTGTTTAGGAGGAGAAGCCTCAAAGAAGAGAGTAACCTTTTTCCATTTAAATTAAGGGGAGCAACCCCACCCTTTTCCAATGATTTCAAATGGGGAGAGAAACCATGAGCATGATGGCAAGGGGAGAATGAGTGTTTCCATCAATGAAAAAGGGGGATATTGTCGGAATATTGGTTTTTTTCATTAAATTCAACCCTAGAATAAGTTAAGAATCCCACATTGGCTTGAAGAAGAAGATTACAAAAGATGGAGATTGTTGAAATCATTATTTGTGATAAATTCATATACCCTATATTTTAGGTACTTTTTACTGTACATAAATAACTCAAATGGAAGAAACATTTACATGGTTGGAATGATTATTACAAGACCTTTCCAATGGTATATGTAAGTCCCTATAACTCCCAAGGAATGAGGATATATGAATTATTTTGTCTCACAACCCAAGCAAAACATTGAGGAGACTTCAACCAGGTTGACCCAGAAACTAAAAATAACGACAGAACTACTATAAATATAGGATGGATTTTAGAATTTTTAGAGAAACCGAGCTAGTGATATCTTAGAACAAGTTTGGAGTGAAGCAATTGGGAGGATAAGGAGATCTTATGAAGGATATGTTCTAGTCTTGTGGTGATTTTTTGATCACTGATATGGGTTTGCTATAATATGGATGGTTGATTCTTGGACAAGGTTATATGTGGTTGTTGGGGTTTCTATGTGGACCCATGTGGACCTAGGATTTATATGTGGACCCAATTTCTAAGTGGACCCAGTTTTATGATGATGATGTATCAATGATATTCACAAAGAAAGTGACAATGATAGTGACAGTCTATGTGGACCCATCTTGATGACGTTGATATAAGTGTTCATTATCTCTTATATATTCTTGGGTTGAAGGAAGAGGAAAGGATATAGGGTTTAACCCCCTCTTTATATTGGAGGATTGTATCTTCCCTTGGAGGCTTTTCCCTCCCTTGGAAGATGTAGCTTCCCTTGGAAGTCATTACTTCCTTTGAACAATAACTATTGATTACTTCACAAATATTTATTGTGCATGGTGTATGGTGTTAATTTTATTGCTCTTTATGGTTAATTTGATATATATATTGAATACGTAATATGATTGAAGTATAAGTTTAAAAATAATTTAAATATTTCTTGCTACTAATTCACCCCCCTCTTAGTATCAACAATTGACACGTGACAACATTTTACTGGTCCAACTGGGTGTTGAAAATGTTGAAACTAAGTGACACGTATAAACATCTCATGATGCCATGTCATCATGCCAATTCCATCAAAGTGTCACATTGTCAACAATATAGATGGTCACATGGTGGCATGTGGTCCTTCCATGTGGCAACCCCATTTTTCCATTTTTCCCATGTTTTTTCTTAAACTTTGAAAAGCCATAACTTCCTCATAAGATGTCTGTTTGGGAAATTAATCCATCGTTGGAAATATATTTCCGAGCTCTATGCAATGTATTCATTTCCATTCGAATATGAGATGATCATTTTTTTATCATTCTAGATCCTTCTATATCACACCTCCCCTCTAAAAACCTTTTGGACCTCCAAAGTATGGATTATTCATAAATGAAGTGAGGATACTTCCGCCTCAATTTTCTAGTGCCATCCATCCATATCACTTGGAAAATGAGCGCCTGACTCATCACAACAATAATCAATACTGAAACAACAATGTTGATCAAGTTAACCATTCCCTTAAATTCACAAGCCATTCATTGTTTTAGCTACTAACCATACTCCATTAACTAGCATGAAACTGAGAAAAAAAATTGAATATACATATGAGAAAGAGAACCAACCATCGACATATTTTCCCTTATTAACATAAAAAACATCAACTAAAGGATATTTTTTACTTTGAACCATAGGCTGCAAAGTTGGATCCCAAATACTAGAATTAACTAGCATTTTCATGTGCCCTTTAGTGACAATAGTCAAATTAGTCTTCATCTGATGAGCTCTCACAATGAAACCAATCCCATCCTTGAAAATATGATGCTTGTTCTCTTCCCTATAGAAAATTACCTTCCTTTCATACAAGTATGGACTTCCCAAAACCATCCTACAAAGTTCAAGTGGAACAACGTCTAACTCTACCTCATCAATGAAATTGGATGTGATATCAAATTGTAACTTACATTGATTAGTTAACTTTAATTTAAAATTATCACAAATCCAACCCAAAGGATATGGTCTTGGATGATGCCTAGTTTCCAATCCCCAATTTTCAACGACTTGATCTGAAACAATATTTAATTTTGATCCATTATCAACAAGCGTATCAATCTTAGTGTGATTTGAGATAGCTTGTAAATGAAATAGTTTTTTTATTTTCCTTCTATCATGGATTACATTAGAATTTGAATAAGATGTGAACTAGAACTAGAACTTATTCGATAGCCTATATAGATGAAACTTCCAACATGTTGCCTCTACATGTACTTTCTTCCTACAATGAGAACATGTATGCTTCTCTTCTTCTTTTCCCTTCGAATGCTTCTCAAATTTATGTGTCTTCTTTGACTGCTTCTCGAAGTTATGAAGCTTTCATAACACATCCTCAAGAACATGTTTTCCTTTGCTAGCTTCAATATGAGTATCTTGTACTGAATTTTTTTCAATATTAGTAAGATTAAACATAAATATAGTATGTCAAATATAGGAATGAAAACCACCAATATGCTTTAGAAGAGTTTCAGGAGTATGTAATGGAATTCCCAAAGACAATGCCTTCCTCTTAAATTCATGTGTATAAGCTTGAAAATTTTCCCCTTTTCCTTTTCTTAGATGTTGCCAAGAAATAATTGAGGTTGGTATATAAGCTAGTGGATAAAATTTCTTCCTTAATGCAACAATAAACTCAATCTAGGAAGAAACGATTTTACCAAGACGAATAAGATTAACTTGTGTCTGACTCTCCCACCATGTCAAAGTTGTGTCCCTCAACTGAAGATTAACCAACTGTATTCTTGCAGTTGTTGATACTGAGAGGGGGGTGAATCAGTATCAAGTACAATTTAAAAACCTTTTCCAACTTATACTTAAACCATTCAATTATATCCAATGATCAATGAACAATAGTATAAGAGTTACACCAATACACCACAATACACCATGC
>SNQJ01S0000833.1:80006-100921 GCA_010110895.2 Picea sitchensis | reverse complement strand
TTCTTATGCCCGCTACTCACGAACTCTCATTCCCCACATGCCTCTTCCACCTGGGAGTATACACCTTCACAAGAAAAGTCCATCGGTTGCTTCACCTCCCTCTCTGGGTCTCGGCAACAGATCGAATTAGGAATTCTCAGAGCTTTGTAGATGGTGTTGGACTCTCTCTAGGAGAAAACCTTTTCCAAACAGAATCTCTCACCTAGAGAGAGCTTCCCATAGGCCTAACAACTTGCCTCTTCAACAACAGGCCTAAAAACCTTCCTCTTCAATGAGTTTTATCCCAATTCCTGCAAGGTGAGGATAACAACAACATCAACAAGTCAATTCCACTCAGGAAAAACAAAAGGTAGCAACCCAAAGATAGTTCAGGTACAGACTCGACTCTGCAAGAGAAGATAAGATGGGCTCAGAGGACACACAGGTGACACAACTCAATCCATGGGTTTTCCACTGGTTTTTAGGGTACATGACAAGGAATCTACGTAGAGGTCAAACACAGACTAAATGGTTCAGACAGCAACATCGTGTTCTCAGGAAAACATTACAGTTTTCTGGTTTCAGAGCTGCGGGAGGGTATACAGGGATCAAACGTTGAGGTAATATGGTTCATACAACAGATGCAAGACAGGAGGATGAACCCCCATCATGGCTCAATTATTGGGTTAAATTGCATGTGCCTAGGCCGACACATGTCTCCCATGAAGCTGCATGCACTCCATCAAGTATGTGTTCCCTTTTCCAAGAACATAGGATAAACATATACCTTTCACACAATTTTGGAATAATAATAAATTATTATTCTCAAGGACTTAAGCCCCTAAGATTAGCCCCTCTTTCCAACCATTTAACCCCCTTTGCCTTACCCACCTTGTATAATCTTAGTCCCCCATCACTCTTTCTTCAGGGTCGGTCTACACGCAGCAATGTTTAATCTTTATTAATGTTTTTCATAATTACATATACAAAAACAAGCTCCTTGCCTTTAACACTTAGGCTCTCGGCCTAATAAACACATAAGCCCACCAACTTATCAATAATTGGCTCACTAGGCTACAAAACATGATTACAATTCATAAACATGATTAAAATTTATAATATAACTGGGGCACTTCCTTGGTGTATTACAATCCCCTCCCCTTATTTTTGCACTCTCCTCAATGGAACTCTTTACACATCATCAACAAGATTTACAAAATCTTCAAAAAGATGTGGTTATTCCACCTGCATAGCATCCTCATGCTCCCATGTCGCATCCTCGGGACTATACCAGTTCCATTGGACCTTTACAAGCCCTATGGTTCAATTACGAAGTTATTTTCTTTGTTGGTCCAATATGCACACATGATGCACTTGTAGGACAACTTATTGCTCCACCTGAATCACAATCCAATCAATTACATGATTAGAATCAGGTATATATTTCTTAAGAAATGAAATATGAAACACGTTATGTAGAGTCATGGATGGAGGTAATTCAAACATATATGCAACTAGCCCAATCGTTTCTAGGATTTAAAATGGCCCACAAAATATGGCTGCCAACTTTGAACAGTTTCCCATCTTTAGGGAACTTTTGTTGGCTTTCACTTTTAGGAAAACATGATCACCCACTTTAAACTCTCTTTGGGTTCTATTTTTATCAACATAATTTTTTTTCCTCTCTTGGGTAGCCTTTAAATTCTTCTTAATTTTCAACATTTTCTCTTCCGTTTCCTTGAGCAACTCTAGCCCAACTACTACCCTATTAGCTAGATTATCCCAACTTACTAGACTATTACACTTTCTTCCATAAAGTGCTTCGAATGGGATCATATTCAACGATGCTTGATACCCATTATTGTAGGAGAATTATGCCAAGTTTAGGTAGTCTTCCCATTTAGATGGTTTGTCCATCACATACATCCTTAACCTGTCTTCTATTAATATGTTCACCCTCTCTGTCTGTCCATTAGACTCAGGATGATAAGCAGTGTTGAAGTTCAGATTCATTATGAATCCTTTGAACAACCCCTTCCAGAACTTGGAGGTGAATTTTGGGTCCCTGTTAGATACAATTGTCTTGGGGATACCGTGCAATCATTCTTTTTCCCTCATAAAAATATCTGCAATGTTAGTTTCCTTATGAGTAGTCTTTAGTGGAATAAAATGGGCAGCTTTCATAAGCTTTTCCACCATCACCATGATTGAATCATCTTGCTTGCCTATTCTGGGCAATCCTATGATGAAATCCATTGTCACTACCTCCCACTTCCACTCAGGAATGGGTAAAGGTTGCAACAACCCTGCTAGGTCCCTGTGCTCAGCTTTAACCTTTTGGAACTCCATGCATCTCGCGATGTGTTCTGCAATCTCTTTATTCATACCTGGACAAAAGTAATGATTCTTGACTGCTGCCACAATTTTTTGATATCCAGGGTGCCCAACATAAGGAACATTATGCATTTAATTCACAATCATAAGTTTCAAGTCCTAGACATTAGGTACATAAGTTTTTTTCTTGTACATAAGTATTCCATCAACCTCTAATTTATAATTCTCCACCTTCTGTGGCATCTTTCCTTGTTGTAGTTTTTCTACCAAATACCTGTACTACAAATCTATGTTTGCAGACTCCAAAATCCTGCCCTTAATATTAGTTTGGTACATGCTAATGGTTGTAGCATGTAATTCCTGCACTCTCCTGCTGAGTGCATCAACCACTTTGTTTTCCTTTCCTTTGATATGCTTGATATCAAAGTCATATTCACAAAGAAACTCCAACCACCTACTCTGCCTAGCATTCAAGGTTGGGGGATCAAACAAATACTTCAGACCGTTATGGTCTATTCTCATTTCGAACCTCTTTCAACTGAGGTAATGCCTCCATTTATTTAGAGTGTGTACTATGGTTTCCAACTCCAAATCATGAGTTTTATAGTTCCTTTCATGCTCTTTCAACTTTCTGGATTCATAAAAAATTACGAATACATTATGAATGAGGACTCCTTTCAGTCCGTCTTTGCATGCATTTGTACACACTACAAAGTCTTCATTTGGATCTACAATCCTAAGGATTGGAGCACTGGTTAATAGTTGCTTCAATTGTTGAAAGCTTCTCTCACAATATTTTGTCCACTGAAACTTCTTCTCCTTCCTTTTCAAGGAAGTGATAGGGTGAGCTATCCTCGAGAGACCTGTGATAAACCTTCTGTAATAACCAACTAGAACCATAAAGGATATCACTTCCGTCACCTTCTTTGGCGCTGACCATTCTATGATGGCCTCAATTTTCTCAGGATCTACAACTATCCCATCTTTTGAAATAATATGCCCTAAGTAATGGATATACTCCTGATAAAACGAGCACTTTCTCAACTTTGAATATGGTTGGTTCTCTCTTAGCACATGCAACACCATCCTCAGATGATTTTCATGCTCTTCCTCCAACTTGGAATACACCAGAATGTCATCTAGGAAGACTATGATAAACTTATCTAGATAGTCCCTGAATACACCATTCATTAAGCCACATAAAAACAATGGGTGCATTCAATAGCCCAAATGGAACCACTCTGAGATCGTAATGACCATACCTTGTTCTAAAGGTGGTCTTGTTGATGTCTTCATCCTTTATCCTTACCTAGTGATATCCTGACCTGAGGTCTATATTCAAAAATATCTTCGCATCCTTCAATTTATCAAAGAGATCATCAATCCTTGGTAGAGGATATTTGTTCTTTACAGTTACTTTATTCAACTTTCTGAAATTAGTACACAATATCAACGTCCCATCCTTCTTATTCATGAACAAGATCGGGGCACCCCAAGGTGACACGCTTGGGCATATATACCCCTTCTTCAAAATCTCTTCAAGATGCAATTGCAACTCTTTCAGCTCTAGTGTATGCATTCTGTCAAGAGATTTTGACACTGGAGCTACTCCAAGCATCAAGTTTAAAGAGAAGTTAATATCTCTCTTGGGGGGTAGTCTAGTTACCTCTTGAAATACCTCTTCAAACTCTTTTAGTATCGCATGATCTCCAATATTTGACACATTATCCTTAGGTGTTTCCTCCACATGGGACGTAAATAATTGACAGCCTTTTCTATAGCACTTCTTCAACCGCATTGCTGAGATTTCTTTGATAACAACAGCTCTAGGAATTCCTTGGATTGTTTTATGATTTCCTTCCTTATCCAGGAAAGTGAATTCCTTGTTATGAAAGTCCAATATGGCATGGTTCTATTCCAACTAGTCCATCCCAATTAGACAGTCATAAGAACCTAAAGGTAGGATGTTCAATTCAACCTCTGTGCTCAGTCCATTCATGTCCACTAGACAGGACTTAACTAAATCGGTGACTTTCCTCTTGGTTCATGCAGCCAGATACACTAACCAAGAATTTTCATGTTTGCTTCTTGACAGTTGAAAAATTTCCACCGCTCTAGGATCTATATAACTATGGCTATCCCCTGAATGAATTAAAATAGTGAAGGGATGGTTATTGATCATACCTTCCACTTCAATCATGTGAGACTAATATTCCTCTTTCTTTTTGCCCAGGGTTGTGTAGATTTTGGGTATTCTACTGCCCATGTCTTCCACTGTTTCATCTTGTTGAACATTGTGGACAACTCTCACTTTGCCATTTTTGTGGGGACAGTCTCTGTACTTGTGGTTTCCCTGACAACCGAACACTGAATGGCCGTCTACCTTGTCCTTTTTCCTCCTATGTCAACCATTCGGCTCTCTAAACGATGATTTTCCTTGAGGACTATTTCTAAAAAAGGGAGGTTTGTTTCCCTTCTACCTTTACTCTTTCTTAAACTTCTTCTGGTCATCCCATGCCTTCCGAAAAGTAGGATTTTCTCTTTGCTTCTCATATAAGCATTTCTCTCTTCTTATCATTTCTTCCATAGTCTTAGGGTCATCATCCTAAATATTGTCCCCAATGGAAGGTGGTAGTCCACTCATATACCTTTGAATCTTGACAGTCTCATCTTTAATGAATGAGACATACTTCAACAATTCCAAAAACATTCATTTGTATTCATCAATGATCATGCTGCCCATGTTGAGTTCAAAGAACTCTTTCATCTTTCTATCGTAATATCTTTTAGTCAAGTATTTATTCTTGAAATACCTCTTGAATTCTTTCCAAGTGATATATTTCTCTATAATGTGTTGCACCTACACAAGTTGATCCCGCCACATGGATGCTTTTCCTTTTAGTTGATACATCACAATTCTTCCTTCTGCATGAGAGGAATAGTTCTGTATTTGAAAATATTTCTTCATGCCAAGAAACCACGTTTTGACATATTCCTCCTTCTTGTGTTCACCATCAAATGTAGGAGGCTTAATATTGTTCATTTCTTCCTTCAGTTCATCCACTCCAGATCTCCTATGTTTTCTAGTAGGAGATGGGCTTGAACTTCTGCATGCCTCCTTATTGGAGTGTTTTGGGGAGTGACGATGATTCCTACTAATGCTTCTCGATATTATTTTCCTCTCAGGGGGTCCAGGACTCCCTATTTTTCTTGAATCAACCTCCTTATCCATCTTCTTTTCAATTCTTTCCAGACTCTGCATCAACTTTAAATTGAATTCACCCTATTGTTCCTTAGCTTTAATAATCTTGTTGTTATATTCTAGGTGAGCCTGGGCATATTTCTGCAATCGTTCAATTATTTTCATCATATGCCCTTCCTTATCTATCTCTTCTTCATGTCCATTGGAGTTCGATCCTTCAACTCCCAAATGGACATCGATTCCTTTTGCTTCATCGCCGAAACTGGAAGTAGTCTGTGCCTCTTCCATTTCTTTTGAAATCAGTGGAAATTCTACTCAGTTCTGGCACTCATTGAACTTCTGCAAACACAACATGCAGATAACTAGAAATTGTTAGGCCATCATTCCTTAACAAATCCCACAATATTCATAAACCAATCTGATTACAGAAAACGTTCACATTTCACTTTCTTTTGGGGTTCTTCTCTATGAAGTTTTTGGGCACTATCCCCTTTCTCTTAGTTCCCAACCCACATGACCATGGGTCGTGACCAAGCGTTTTCTCAATAAGCGCTTACTCGGGCCTTTGACCTAGGAAATTTTCAAAGCATAACACAACAATCTCTCGAAGCTCCAAGTTATTAAACTCGGGTAGTAGGGTGGATCAACAGTCCACATCTACCCAACATCCAACGGATGACACTCCTATGGGACCTTAGGTGTCTGAGTTCTAGGGCTTTGGGTCTTCAGGACTTCATATCTTTCGAGAATCTCACATTCATACATATGAACTATTAATCCGTGAACCTTCCCAATTACCTTTGGTGACATCATTATGTCACATTACTTAACATTTTTCCAATTACGGGGGCATGTAACGGTGGTTTGGAGTAACCCGCCTTTCATCCCGTAATTCTTCCAATGCTAACACATAACCCCTCAGTGAAACCATGGTTTGGATCACGGGACCACCTTCGAGATTAGCTTCCGTGCAACTTGGGTGCCCGCAATGCCTTCTGGTCGTTGATCTTGATGTATCGTGATCAACGCCATTGTGGGTCCTCTGACCTTTAAATACACTATGTAACCTCGGGCCCCACTAACCCTGCTCACACAGGATGCCACATGGCAACATACTAGAGAATGATACGTGGCCCATTCAGATGGGTGACACTCGTCACATTCCAAATGCCATTTCAATTTTCCATGAGTTCTAAACCCACTGGCACATGGCACACATCCCATGTGTCCACGTCACCTCTAGGTGACGTTATCATAAATCACCACTTCGACTCTTCATGCTTCAGGAGTTTCAAATCCTCTATGCTTGATTTTGCCCAAAGTGCTTTCCCCCGGAGTTCACGATCTACCGACGCATGTCCTTCGCAATGGACAGTTGTGATCTACTTAGGGACTTCAATATTTTGTCACACGCCAAACTTGAAATTCTATGAAGTGAATTTCCTTTGCCTTCCTAGACATGGATCTAATGGTCAAGCTCTTTTCCTACGATCCACAGTGTAGATTTCCTTCGGAAATTTGTGCCTCAGCGCATTCCTCTTCTCCCAATTTCCTAACTCCGAACGGCTTCTAGGATAAACTTCTTGCACCCTCTCTGGATTTGAGACTCGTAAAGGACTCTCCTTTTTCCCAAACAAATCCTATGAATCAAACACCCCAAGTTTTGAGCTCTCTCTCTCTCTAGTCAAATACCATGCCAGCTGTGGTTTTATTCTACTGCTACTCCTCCTGAGCTTCATAGCATGACCAAGTAACCCATTGTCACTCAGAAACATTCTAAGGTTCAAAATTGGTTCCATTTGAACACCATTTCCACTCGAATCCTTGGGTCCAAAGACCACTTATCCATTCCATTCAGACTCAATGTTGAAACCATGGCTCTGATACCGTATTATAACATCCCTGACCATAAACCCCATTGTCTAGCAATGATACTATGCAAAACATGCATATTAAATCAAATAAACTCATTTAACATAGAGTTATTGCCATCATATAGACTTAAATAGGATTAACAACAAATATCATTGCAACATAATACATGATAATATTACAAGAATAACAGACATGCATTTTAATTGAAATTAAACACATAATGATACTTATATTTGAAATTGTAGTAACTCCACCAACTATGTGCAGACCTTCCATGAACCTCCTAGCCTTAAACCATGATACTCATCACACTCAGTAGTGGGTCACCCATGATATGGCACTAAGCTTCACCCAAGGAAAGGGAATCCTAGACTAGGCTGAGGTTATAGGAAAACTACACAAAGCAACTGAAAGGATTCTCTCCAAGAGCCTTCTTACGCCCACTACTCACGGAATCTCATTCCCCACATTCCTGTTCCACGAGAGAGTATAAACATTCAAAAGCACAGTCCATTGGTTGCTTCACCTCCCTCTCTAGGTATTGACAACAGGTCAGATCAAGAATTATCAGAGATCTGTAGCTGGTGCTGGACTCTCTCTAGGAGAAAACCACTTCCCAACAGACTTTCTCACCTAAGGAGAGCTACCCACAGGCCTGACAACCTACCTCTTCAACCACGAGCATGACAACCTGCTTCTTCAACCAGTTTCAGCCTAATTCCCGCAAGGTGAGGATAACAACAAGAACAACTGGTCAATTCCACTCAAAAAAGACAAAAGGAAACAGCTCAAAGACAATTCAAGTACTGAATCTACTCTATAAGAGCGGATAGGTTGGGATCATAGGACACACACGTGACATGGCTCAATCCATAGGTTTTCCAATGGTTTTCAGGGTGCGTGAAAAGGAATCCACACAAAGGTCGAACACATACTCAATGGTTCAAATAGCGGATGTGTCGGCTTCCCAAGAAAACATCATGGTTCTTTGGTTTCAGAGTTGCGGAAGGGTATGTAGGGATCAAAAACCGAGGTAACATGGTTGATAAAGTGGATGCAATACTAGAGGATGAACCCCCATCACGACTCAATTCTTGGGTTAAATTGCATGTGTCTAGGCTGACACATGTCGCCCATGAAACTGAAATGACTCCATCAAGTATGCATTCCCTTTTCCAGGAACTTAGGATAAAAGTATACCTTTCACACAGTTCTGGAATAATAAAAAATTATTATTCTCAATGACTTAAGCCCCTAATATTAGCCCCTCTTTCCAACCTTTCAGCCCCCTTTCCCTTACCTACCTTGTGGAAGCTTAGTCCCCCATCACTCTTTCTTTGTGGTTGTTCTACACACAATGATGTTTAATCTTTATTAATGATATGCATAATTACATATACAAAATAGGCTCCTAGACTTTAACACTTAGGCTATCTGGCCTAATAAACACATAAGCCCACCAACTTATCAATAATTGGATCACCAGCCCACAAAACATGATTACAATTCATAAACATGATTATAGTTCATAATATAACTGGGGCACATCCTTGGGGTATTAAATACTGCAGGCACCTCCCACCTGTAGTCACCTATGTAGCTCCCTAGGAAAGGTCACTAAGGCTACCACCTAACAATCAATGGTCGGGTGAACAATAATAAGTCTGAATGCATGTAAGGATAGGGTAACTAAACCCAAAGCTCTGAAGGCTTTAATCAACAAAACCCCCGTATATGCAATGATCAAAGTGATATTGCAAACACTAAAACAAGTAGAGAGGGCCAGTCTCCCTACTTGCCTCGATGTGACCTCGTGCTTAAATCCCGTGCTAGAGGATATTCCCAACACACTGGTTCTTAGAATGGATTTAAACGCTCTTTAATGACTCCTAAGTTGATTTTTTTCCCTTGGAGAGTTGAATCCCCAATCCTATTCCAAGGCCCTAATCCTAGCTAATGTTGGTTCACTATCAAAAGAAAAATGTCTAATGAATTTTATATTATGCGCTTTCTTTTTATGTCTGTTGTCTAGATCTAATGGTAATGGATGAAACTTTAATGATGCGATGACTCTTGACCAAAACAAGCAATGCAAGAATGATGATGCAATTTTCTTCTTTTCAATCAACTCTAGCTACGGGAGGGAAATATACTTTTCTTTTTCTTTTCCAAATTTAAAAATAAGTCCTCAAACACACCAAGCAACCAATCAAGAAAACTAGATCTAAAACCAAAGAATGGTTCTAATTTACTTGAACACTAATGCTTCAAAATAAAATCTAGCATGCAACTAATGTTTTTGTCTTTTTGAGGTTTTTCCAATTTGCAATTTAAACAATTCCTGATCTAAACAAGAAAGACAAATGCAACATGAAACCAAAGAAAAATAGAAACAAAAATGACCATAGGATATTAGGAATGAGGTTGTATCAGCCTATTCTAATGTGACTACAAGGATTACACTCAAAAACTTGCCTAGGAGGGAAGATCTAGTGATGAAAAAAGGTCATACAAGAAAAAATTACACAACCAATGATAAAAATAGCTAGATCGCTTCATATCTATTGGATCTTTGGACGACATTCAATGGAATTCTCATACAAAAATGGAAACCATCCAAGAAGTGACAAACAATACACACAAATTCACTCAAGCACAACTTTGAAAGCAATCTATGTGATAGTCACACACTGAAATAGAGGCAAAACTAGATCCAATCAGGCCACTCTAGAACCCTACTTACTCAAAGGATTTCCTAATCTAAAATGCACAGGTTTTGCATTTAAAATCTATAGTTTTGATAGAGCCTTGTGGGAAACAAGCCTGCCAACATTCGATTGGGCCTCACAGAATAGTTACAGTGGGACAAGTGAGGGCCTCCAAAATTTTCCTTTTTGGAAAAGATGGATATGTTTTTGATATTATAGATATGGATCATACCTATCAAATCTATCATATCTAGACCTTAGGATGGATGAAAAGGAATAAGACTCAAATGAAAATCATAAAAGCAGAGGAATATGTAGGAAAAGAGACTGAACTTGAGAAGAATTCTTGCCAAGTATGGTCGCTAATATGTTATGGGATTTTTTCTCATATGGATCTCACTAAATAATTAGTAAGATCTTCCTAGGAATGGCCTAACTACCCTAGACATGAATGGGATGGATTTCTTATGGTTCTCTTAGAAACAATCAATAAGATCATTACACAAGGAGATGGGAGAATGACACACATTTTCCTGAAGGTTGTCCTTAGTGTATTCTTGGTTGTTGCAGTCCTGAAGTTCTAAGTCCAATTTATACAACTATCTTCCTACAAACCAAAGACAAAGAAATACCATTCTACCTCTCTTTCTAGTGTTATAATCCCATATCTAGCTTGGATCTAACCTGATCTATAACTATATAAACAAGATTTGAATATTTATGGATAAAATACAAACACTCATGAGGGAAAACCAAATGATCTACTAATGAATCATAGAGAATACATATCAATTCATACCATAACTTCATGAAGATGCATCCTATTTTATCTTCCTTGCTCCTTACCTCTCCTTGTAGGTCCTTGGTCAGGATAGGATAATTGAATTTTGGTTTTGAGGATGGATACCTCTGCAGTTGGATAACATAACAATACTTTGAATCCTTCCTTCCCTTTCCCAAAGATTTCCTTTGTTATATATCTCTTGGAGGAGGATTGGGAGAGGTTGCCAGATTTTCTAGATCCCACTTTAGACTTGATTGATGTGAGTTCCTAGGTCCTTGACACAAAAATATCCAACTCATCCCTCTCATATCACCTCGTAACTTATCGATTATAGAAGTTTGATAGTGCCTTGCTTGTTGAGACACTAGTGTCCAATGAGGGCCTCTCTTCTTGTCTACTAGGTGGCATACGAGGGCCTCAAAAAATACTCAAAAAATGATGAAAACTTGGGAAAAATATGTAATAGGGATTCTATCTTATGATGACTTCCTCTCTTGCCTATAGCGTGTAAATTAAGGCTATAATAGTGGATAATTCTCTCTCTTGTTGGGAGAGTTGCACACAGTGGGAGATTGTTGATACTGAGAGGGGGGTGAATCAGTATCAAGTACAATTTAAAAACCTTTTCCAACTTATACTTAAACCATTCAATTATATCCAATGATCAATGAACAATAGTATAAGAGTTACACCAATACACCACAATACACCATGCACAATATATATGAGAAATAATCAATAGTTTTTGTTCAAGGGAAGTAATGACTTCCAAAGGTAGCTACAGCTTCCAAATGTAAAGGGAGGGATAAACATACAAGAGGAAGATACAATCCTCCAATATAAAGAGATATTTGAACTCTCTATCCTTGCCCCTTCCTTCCACCCAAGAATATATGAGACATAATAAAAATTTATTCAATTTTGGTCTGTTCAGAAGACCCAACTTGTACAGCATTCCCCGCGCTCAATATTTAACATCTGATTCTGAAACTCGCACACAATAAACTAAAGTCCGTACTATTTCCAATGGAAGTGGTCCCACTTAATTTGGAGTCTTTATGAAAAAGTTATGATTGTTTTACCCAGAACACCTGTTTTTTGACTAGTTTTAGGACTGGTCACAAACCCTATATTCCACAGAGTGTATCTCCATAATTATAGTGAATCAAGAGCTGAAATTTTTACTAGAGGTACCTTGATATGTCTTATCAATACCATAGCGATTTCACCATCTGAATCATTCTAGAAAAAAATTTATAGAAAAAATGGTAAGATGACCTGAAAATGACATACCTTAGAACACATCACCAAAAGACTTCATCCTCCCTTGAAATCCGGCCTTCTTTTTCTTCTTCTTCCCTCTGAAATTTGACTTGTATCAAAATGAATGTATAATGATGTTTATTTATACCATTTATGTCACTTCCTTTTAACATTATGGCCGACTGACACTTTCTTATTTTGTAATTCTTTTCTTTAATTATCTTGGGCCTACATGTACAATTCCTTTGTCATCTAAAATTCATTTCTCCTCAACCATGATGATCCGCGTGGCGTGCCATATATAGGAAAAACATGTCTTATACTATCCATCCATGGGTGTTGTATCTGCATATGCATTTCCTTCATGTCCAAATACCTTCATCAATCTTTAGGTCCAAAACCCTTGACTAGGGTTGACATCAATGACAACAACCAATCTTCCAACAATCTCTCCCCTTTTGTCATTGATGGCCTCATGCTCCCCATCATGATCCCAATTTCTCTCCCCTTTGAAATCCAATGGCCCAGGTGTAAACTCTCCCACGAGTTTAATGGAAAAAGGTAACCTTCTTCTTTGGGGCTGCTCCCTAAACATGTGGCACTCGATGTCACTTCATCCTTATTTTTTTTGGTCTTTGGGACGTTTTCTTCCTCAGAATCCTTTTGTGTGGCCTGTCTTCTCTCTCTTCTTCATGTCTAGGATGTATATGTTGTTCGGTCTTCTTATTGGAGTTGCAACCAATCTTCCTAAGTTATTTTCTCTGATTTTGCATTTTCAGGAATCAAAGAGTGTATCATGATCACACATTTTACTAACAGTAGATTATGATTCAAGTCTTCAACTAATAGAACATTATTTTCTTTTACATTTTCTTCCAAGCTCTACTACTGCGTTCTCCAAGTATTTTGGCAGATAGGTCATCTCCAAATGCAACATTACCGGCCTTTCTCTTCAAGATGATGAATTTGTCTTGATCCCGAGTCATGTGTGAAGAACATCACTTGTCTATGTACCATTCATCTTCTTCTTTACATTTTTCAGCGGTCAATGCTATTGACAATCTTCATTGTTTGGAATCTCTTTCCTTCCTCCATCTTGTGGTTGGCATAGGCACATATTCATTCCTATATCTACCAATCTCGTTCTTTCTGACCAAGATAATTGCATTTCTAGCCAGCATACAATATTTTTGTCCATCAACCGGGTAAAATGAATTATAACCGTTGAAATCACAATTATTTCCATATCTTATGTTACACCATTCATGTTTCTTAGCATCACGATTTCCTTTCATTGATTCTGAAATTAATTGCCTTATGTCAAAAAATTTTTGCAAGTATAACAATGACCAAGAAAACTTTGATACCTTGGGTAAGTGGGAGCTGCTTTGCTTGATGTAGTCCATCTTGGGTTCATGATCTATTCTTCTATGGTTTCCTTCATCTCTTTGATTGGAGCTTCTTTGATTTTACAGTGGGAGGTCTTCTTGGATATTCATCTCTTTTGTAATCTTTTTTTTTTTTTTTTTTTATATTATTTTTGTTGAAAATAATATTGTTGGGTTTTTCCTCATCTTTCTTCTTTTTTCTGTATTTGCATCTTCTTTTGTATGAAGTTTCACCCATACATCAAAGATGTATTTAAGTCTTTGGCACTTGAGATTTTCTTAGCTCTTCCTCAATGAGACAACTTCTTGTTCAAGTTTCTCACAATCTTCTTCTTTCTTTATCATTTTGGACCTTCTTTACTTCTTCCATTCTTCTTGCTTCTTCAAGTAGAGTTTTTCAAGGAAATGGTTTCTTCTCTAGAGTTTAGAAGAGTCTTCTAATTGTTTCTTTAAGATTACAGCTGTCTTTTCACAATAGTAATTCCTTCTTAGTTTTCTTTGCATGTCATTTGGGCTTGCTGTTTTCAATCTCAACATGCTTCAATTTTTAAGATTCTCATCTTCTTGTTGAATAATTTTTTCTTTATGATTTTCTTCTTCTTCATTGGACTTTTCTTCTCCAGAGTGTCACTAACAATCCTTGGATGAGGACATTCAAATTCAAGCGCTGACCACTCCTTCTAGTGAAACAAAGGCCCGACCTCTATTTTCTTCTTTGAAATACGAGATGTTATGTCCTCTTCAACTTTCTTCTTCTTCTTCGCTTCTTCCTTGCATAAAGTTCTTGTAGCTTGTCCCAAGATGACCTGATGATGCACATGATCCCACCTTGGATTTCAGATCTATCGAAATCCATCAGGGATGGTATCTATTTCCAGTTTATTGTTCCTTTTTTCTTCCTTCTAGTGATCTTTGGTTTCTTGAGCATTGTATCCTGAAGCAATTTAGATCCAAACATCTGCCCCAAGGCTTTCAAGTAAGTTTCCATTCTATTTTCAGGTCATCTTACCAAAATGTGCTTCCATCAAATGGTGTGATCCCATTTGGAATGTTTCCTTCCATTTCTGCATAGGATCTTCCTTCGGGTGGTTAACATCTTTGAGTAACTTGCTCGATACCAATTGTTGATGAGGAGAGGGGGGTGAATCAGTATCCAAGTACAATTTAAAACCTTTTCCAACTTATACTTAAACCATTCAATTATATCAATGAGAAATTAACAATAGTATAAGAGTTACACCAATACACCACAATACACCATGCACAATATATATGAGAAATAATCCAATAGTTTTTGTTCAAAGAGATAATGAGCTTCCAAAGGTAGCTACAACTTCAAATGTAAAGGGAGGGATAAACCTCAGAAATCTAATCCTCAATATAAAGAGATATTCGAACTCTATCCTTGCCCTTCCTTCCACCCAAGAATATATGGCGATAATGAAACTTTATTCAGTGCAGTGTGTTGAAGACCCAGCAATACGGCATTCCCGCGCTCAATACAACATCCTGATTCTAAAACTTCATTACACAAGAAACTAAAGTCATTACTATTTCCAATGGAAGTGGTCCCACTGCATTTGAGTCTTTATGAAAAAAAGTTATGATTGTTTTACGGAGACTTTTGTTTTTGACTAGTTTGAGGACTGATCTAAACCCTATATTCCACAGAGTGTATCTCCATAATTATAATACGAATCAAGAGATGAAATTTTTACCAGGAGTACCTTGATATGTCTTATCAATACCATATGATGTCACCATCTGAATCGTTCTAGAAAAAAAAGTTATAACAAAAATGGTAAGATGACCTGAAAATGGCCTTATAGAACACATCACCAAAAGACTTCATCCTCCACTTGAAATCCGGCCTTCTTTTCTTCTTCTTCCCTCTGAAATTAGACTTGTATCAAAATGAATGTAATGATGTTTATTTATACCATTTATGTCACTTCCTTTTTAACATTATAGCTAGGCGACACTTTCTTATTTTGTAATTCTTTTCTTTAATTATCGGAGGCCTACATGTGATTCACTTTGTCATCTTCAAAATTCATTCTCCTCAACCATGATGATCCTTGTGACGTGCCACATACCACAGAAAACAGCATGATGTATACTATCCGTACATAGATTAACAATAATACTGCATATGCATTTTCCTTCATTTCCAAATACTTCATCAATCTTATCTTCGATTCCAAAACCCATGACTGAGGTTGACATCAATGACAACAACCAATCTTCCAACGAAATATTTCATTGTATCCACTTGGTGGACTATGTGTTTCGTTGTAAGATTTCCATTGATGAGAATGAAGAGATTGTTAGTTTATTACATTGATGAGAATGAAGAGATTGTTGGATTTATTATCATTGATGTCAAAGGATCAAAGATGTTATTAATGTCATATTATGGATTTACAATACACAAAACATTTCCAATATTGATTTATATATAGAAGTATACAAGTATATTAAAAAAATGATGCATGTGAAAAAGTAAAAACTAAAATGGTTGTTTCAAACCCATGGGTTTGGGGTGTTTTCACATGGTTTGGGGTGTTTTCCCATGGTATTTGGGGTATTTTCCCATGGTAATGGGAATCAATTATTTATTTAAGGGACATTTTCCATCACAAAGGGTTATGAAAAAGTATAAAATGGGAAATCATTGAGAGAAAGTGAGTGTGTGAAAAATGGATTAGCAAAGATTGAATGGTGAAATATGTTTCATGTCATCCTGGAACTTCAGTGAAAACTTTTTTTCTGGAACATTTCAGACCTTAAAATTTGGAAGCGACAAAGGAAAATTCTTGGTATAAATTTGGTAAAAATTTCAAATGTTTTTTTTATATACTTTTGGAGATATGCCATGTGGAAGTCATGGTTCCTAAATTCTCCAGAAATCCATTTCAAATAGGTCATCTTGGAACTTTTCTTATAAATTATTTTCTGGGATGTTTCATAAATTGAAACCTTTCGAAGACATATTAGATATCTTGGTGTACATGTGGTTGAAATTTTATATTCTTGTTCACTACACTTTATAGGATATGCCTTGTGGAAGTTAGGGTTCCAGAATGCTCCTAAAGTCATTTTCAAACACTTCATCTTGAAACTTTCATTATAACTTTTGCTTTGGGATGTTTGATATGTTGAAGCTTTGTAGAGACAGAGGTGAGATTGTTGTGTACATGCTGTAAAATTTATAGATTTTGGTTCACTATACATTCAAAGATATGCTCCATGGAAGTTAAGGTTCATGAATGTTCCTGAAATCTATTTCAGAGAGGTTAGCTTGGTACTTTTTCTATAATATATTTTTTGGTATGTTGCATACTTTGAAACTTTGTTGAGATAGAGGAGAGATATTGGTGTACATGTGGTACAAATTTCATAAGATTGGAATTTTAACTATAACTTAATTTCTGGGACACTTGAGAATGTGAAAAATTCAAAGGATAAAAGAGACATACAAAAGTAACTTAAGTAAGAATTTCATAATCAGATTTGAAAAATTGGATGCATAGCATCATGCACAATTTCATTCTTGGGAAGACGCCCAAAACAACAAGCTTTGAGAAAGTTACCATTTGGAAATTCAAATTATGGTCAAGCTGGGTAAAGGTACAAGTAGTGAGCATACCTGGTGAAAGAAGAGGAAATGAGTAGACCTAGTGAAGGAAGAAGAAAAAAACATACCTTGTGAAGGAAGAAGTAGCAAGAAGACTCAATGAAGGTTCGTGCAGCTCACTCAAAGAGATTCATGTCTCTTGCTAATTTGGTACTTAGTGGTGGGGATTGGTGTGTCGCGTAGATTGGTGTCTACAAAGATTTGTAAGAGTAGTTTGGTAACACTCAAACAAAGATATTGGTGTCTCTTGCTAAGTTGGTGCTTAGTGGTGGGGATTGATGTCTCCCTTAGATTGGTGGCTACAAATATATCTAAGAGTAGGTTGGTTCCTACTAGGATTCATACCAGTGGGGATTAGTGCCTCCAGTAGGTCAGTGCCTACAAATATTTGTAATAGTAGGTTGGTGCATATGAATAATTATAAATAGATTTTTTGTGGATTTATCCCGAAAGGGTTTCCACATAAATATTGTGTTCCATGATTTGCAGTTAATGGATCTCATATGTGATGGTTTTATTATGGTTGATGAATTTTTGAAAAAATAAAAATAATTGTCTTATATTGATTCAACCACCCCCTCTGAGTATAAGTGTGTGCTCAACATAACCAACACATGATTCCTTGGTATGGGTCCTTTGTTGGTCTCTGACTAATATAGGAGTGGTGTGAGTAACGTTTATGCAATACAAATGGGTCTAGACATCAAAACATGGGGAAGTTAGTAAACAAGGTACATAATCCTATGTGGTAAACATAACCAACACATGATTCCTTGGTATGGGTCCTTTGTTGGTCTCTGACTAAGATAAGAGTGATGTGAGTAATTTTTATGCAATACAAATGGGTCTAGACATCTAAACATGGAAAAGTTAGTAAACAAGGTACATAATCCATAATTAAACCTTTTTGAGCTCAAACACCATGAACAAAACCTAGACATAGAAACATGATCCCTTACTAGGAGTTATTTTCCATAGGATTTGGATATAAGTGTAATTAATATGTTTAATACACTGTGCTTGGGTATTTATTCTTGGACCATATTCATGGCATAGAAACAACATCCTCTTTCCATTGATATTGATTGCGGGGCAGATAACCTTGGGCCTTAAACATATATTATAAAGATCAGGCACCATGAACACATCCTCATACAACCACACAAGAGAATAGATAGTTTATAGGGCGTTAACCATCATCAAATATTGAAATTAAGTTACTTAGGATCTTATTAAATCTTATAATTTTAAAAATCCTTGAACAAGTATTGCCACCAACACACATGAACTTTTGTAAGGGGTATTTGGACACTAAGTGGGATACAAGAAACATGAGTTGGTTTTTCACACTAAAAATGTGTTTTGAAGTATAAACATGGATAAGGGTCAATTAAAAACCATAAACCCTAATTGAACCTCCTTTATATGAAGTAGCATGAGCAACACCTAGAACTAGTGACACAAGCCCTCTCAAGGGAGTCTTTCACATCTAATTTGAATATGAAATCCATTATGAGGTTTTAGGAATCATAGACGGGTCCTAAGTTCATGGCCATACTTATGGGAGGGAAACAAGAATATCTCACCGTAAACATTTCTTCTTGGGACAAGTGCCATGGATGAGTTTTTCAACCACTACATTGGAACTGTCTTCATTATTGATTACCTCCAAGGGTGTTGTGGGAACCATAATTAGGTTAATTGGTCACCAAGCATGGATCTAGAGCTCTAACCAAGGTTATGAGACAAAATTTATAGAATTTCATCATAAATGACACCTATTAATATTGATCACCATAAAAAACACCTTAAATCCATAAAACATTGCATCTCTTGGCCATGTTTCAACTATGAGTGGTTTACCAGGGGACATTGTGATTTCTTTAGTAACACTAATGGGTCTTTCCATCTTGGAAATCATCAAAGGCGTATAATAAGGCCCTTGGGAATTTAGCAAATCTTATTGGGCTCAAGAATGCTGAAAGAGGCATTGAATCGCTACTTGTGACATTCATATTGGATCTTTAGATTTTAAATTGGATATGTCCACTATTAATAATTTTTGGGCATTAGTGTTGGTTCTAGGTACCTAGACCATTGTGAAAAAGAAAAATGAGGGTGTTACATAGTAAAATAAACCTTCCACTCCTCTCAGAATGACACATTCCCTCTCTTTGTGGCCTTTGAACCCCAAATTCTATTGTGAGTGACATAAGGTGGTTTTGTAAAAGGGACATGAGCCTTGCGGCCTTGACTATACCCATGAGAGGAAAATGGGTCCTAATGATAAATCAAACACAAGTAATAAAAAATGTATTAATACTACAAGTGAGGGAAGTTTTTCATATTTATGAACTTATGTAATAAAACGTGTGTATGCTTTTAATGAGTGCACATCATTAACACAAGTGGATTATTGTAAATTAAAAAAAGAAAAAACTAGTAGAATTGCCTCGTTTCCTCTACATGTTAGATCATTTGGTTCCTTTGTTTTTAGCTTTGGATTCACAAATTTAGTGGCATAGAATGAATAAACAAAAAACACATCCATTTTTGCAACTACCTATTCTAATTTTCATTTTTTTTAGTAATGCTCTTATAATCCAAATATTCATGAATGATTTGGAAAACAAATTATATACACAACTGTAACCCCCCCCAAAATTGGTTCAATATTTTAAAACCATGAAATGAGGTCTTAATGCATGAGTGTCTTCATGCATGACCTTATAACTTGAAGTTTTCATTGCCTTTAGTTAATAATAATAATAAAATATTGTGCCACACAAAAGCCATATTCTGTCTTACAAATTTATTTGATAATTAAAATACTAAACCAACCCCTTAACATAAAAGCATAGATTATGTTTGAGAGGGAAAATATATATCACTATTAAAATAACATTTATATTTTTTAATTATACCAATTTTAGATAAACGAAAAAATATATATTTTGGAAGCTAATTGAAATTAGTAAGTTTCATCTTATTATATCATGCTTTTTTTTTCATGCCATGAGGGGAAAAACTTAGCTTAGACAATCTCAAAATCATGTTGTTTTTTTTATGTTTCCATTGCAATTAGCATGCCATGAGGGGAAAACCTTAGGTTAGACCATCTTAAAATCATAATCATTGCCAAAATCATTGTATATAAGAAGTAAGTCCCGCAAAAATCATTGTATGTAAGAAGTCCTCATTTATCGAACCATCCAACAACTCACAGAGCTGAAAACGTGTGTAATCTGGGTAGTTAAGTCTGAAGATGTGCATGTTACATACATATCTTTACCTTAAGACCACTCTATGACTAGTAATAATTTTATCTTCTGATTTAATGGAGTTGTGTTGCTTTTTATTGATTTGGAATTTTAGTTTTAATACAAACCATCTAAAGTTAGAAAGAAATAAAAATCATTTGAAATGAGCGCTAATAATATTTTTATTTTAGAATTTCATTTATAATTATATATTATAAAAAAAGTTTTTAAAATTATTGCGTTAATTTAAACAAACATATAAACTAAATAAATAAAATTAAGATCTTTAGAAATTTTGAAGTATGCATAAAGATGTTGTAAATCAAACTTTATGTAAGATTTCTTGTTTCAAATGTCTCATATTACTAATATCTAAATATATAAAATGTGCATAAAGATATTTTAAAATGTATATAAAGATGTTGTAAATCAAACTTTATGTAAGGATTTGTTGTTTCAAATGTCTCATATTATCAATATATATA
>SNQJ01S0000833.1:30916-77959 GCA_010110895.2 Picea sitchensis | reverse complement strand
GTTTTCATTTAATGATTTTTTAACTCTTTTTGAAATTGCATTTTATCAATATATGGTTCTGTTAAAGTCTATTGCTTTTACAAATCTTTAAAAAAAATTCTAAAAAAATCTATATTTTAATGAACTTTATTAAATTATTCCATGGGTATTGTATTTTGTTTATCTATACTAAAAATAAATTTTATTCATAAAAGGAAAAACATTTCTAATAGAAATATGATGAAAATGAAAATTCTATAATCAAAGGAGTGACTATGAGAAAGTAAGCTCCTTCCAAATTGATTTATGCTCATAAATATATTATTATATATTTTACACATAAAGGTATATATATATAAAAAACTATTACCAAAGAAGTGAATGAAAAAGTAACCTCCTTTCAAATTGATATATGTTTTTTTTTTTTTTAAAGTAAAAAAGGTGGATTCTATCATATTAACATAAACAACATACAATAACAGTTGATGATGTTAGTTGTCCCGCCTGAGTAGGAAATCAGGACAACCGGGCATCCTGAGCCAAGTGTTACTCTATTATCAAAATAGACATGGTTCTGTCCTACCCGAAGGAAACCAGGACTATCAAACTTATGAGTTTCAAAAAGTATGCCATAGCTAAATATGAAGAAACTGAGCAAGCTAACTGAACTAGAGCTATATGAAGAACAAAAGAAGTACCCCTAACCGAAAGCATCATTAAACCGTTTTACCCATGCGCTTCCTCCCGTTCCTCTGTTGTCGCCAGCCTGCTAGAAGCGCGTACGTCTGCGCACATGTTAGGCATTGTCGCTGTGGAAGATTCTTGGAGTGGGCCGCAAAGAGAATGTCCAGCCATTGGTCGATCCTGGGGAGGCGAAACACCTGGTAATCCATCAAACTTCTGAGTTCAAAGATGAGTGGGAGGTGCCATAATTCTGAGAAGGATGGCTTCTCCAGCCCGCCTCTGTCGGCGGAGGCTTGGTGCCTGGAGTCTATCGCTTCTTTGATCAGTTGCTCCGGTTGGTTAAGAGATGGAGTCATCATCCCTGTGGTAGCGTCGAAAGGGGTCTCCTCTTCCACAAAGCAGGTGGGGAAGAAGTCCTCCGTGCTGTTGACATTGAAATTCTGCGAGGTGTCTCTGGGTGGTGGCTTGTTCTCCTTTCCGAATTCAGTTGTGGGGTGGCTCTACATGGCTTCCTCCCAAGTAATTTCCTCCATGTACGCCATGGGAGGCATTCATGGTATTCTTCTCTGCTGAGTGGATGCTATGGCTAGTGCCCGTTAAAACTTCCTCTGTCACTGGCACCGAGACTCGACCATGTACCAGGTGGCACCTCTGCGCAATTTTCCTCATATCCTTGGAATGGTGGAGACCCTGGAGGGGACCAGGGTTCCTGGCGGGCAGGCCGCTCTCTTCCAGAGCTTCGGTGAAACCTTGAATCTCCGCTCTGGTGGAGTATGCTGTGGATGCACTGGTGAAGCGAACACTGTGAGGAGACAATGCTTCTCTGTGCAATTCATCCCTGTGATAAGGCGTAAGGCTACCACGACCTCCAAAGCCATTAAGGCTTGGTGCTGGGTGCACTGGAAGCTGGTACATCTCCCTTGCGTGAGGAGGCTCGTCAAATGGTGGTATCTGCTGCAACCCATGGTGAATTAAGGGCAGAAGGGATGTTCATCGGTTGATGCATTGATAATGCGTCCCGACAACAATCCGTGTGTCTCTTAATGGCTTCGTGGCACCCCGTGTGGGGAAAATTGATTTATGTTAATAAATATATTATTATGAATAAAATCAATAAATTAATCAATAAAATGAGTTAGGCAAGAGATTATAAATAACTTTTAATTATAATTTTAATAAAAATATTGACTATGATTTAAATAAAATTTAAATTAAATACATATTATATAGTAAAACATTTTACTCAATTCTAAATAAATAAATTTTGACTTTCTAATGTAATTTTATAGGTCAAAGAAGTGTGAAAGAGTTTGTTATAGTTAAGGTATTGTCTAAATATTCTATGTTTTGGTATTTTTTGTCGGAATCCAGCCATAAAATTTGGGCAAAATCTCAATTTTTGTATTGTATAAATTGCATTTGAATAATTTTATTAAATTATAAATTTAATAAAAGTGTTGACTATGATTTAAGTAAAATTTAAATTAAATACATATTACATAGTAAAACATTTTACCCAATTCTAAATAAATAAACTTTGACATTTTAATGTGACTCTATAAGTCAAACAAGTGTTAAATAGTTTGTTATAGATTTAAGGTGTTGTCTAATTCTTTTATGTTTTAGTATTTTTTTATTGGAATCCAGCCATATAAATTTGGGAAAAATCCCAATTTTTCTTCGTGATCTTAAGTCACCGGTTTGAAACCTGTGGGGAAAAAAAATCCAGCCATGTTAAGGGTTGGTGTGGGTCAGGCAGGGTGCATCCCCCTGTGATTTTGACTTTGACGGCTTAGATGCCCCTGAGTCACGGTTTCTTAGCCACAGGTTAGTCCCACATGTCACGGACAAACTAACAAAAAAAAAAAATGGATTTTTATTTAAATTGTATTTCTGAATGTATAAATGGATTCATGAAGCTAAAAATCCTTAGGATACTAAGATTATGAAAACTTAACCACTCAAATATACAGATCCAATAATTTCTAACCAAATTTTAGTCAAAATTAAAGAATAATATGGTCTGATAAAAAGCTAAACCTCCACTGCTAAATTTAAACAAATTCTTAAAAAAATGTAAAATCAAAAAGTTTGAATGAGATGAGAAGAAGATAAAATTGAATAACAAATAGATAATCCAATAGTACGTGCACTATACAATCAAGTTAAGGTTTATTGTGATTCAAAACTTCTCTCTCTCATCAAATTAAACCAATGAAACAGCTCTGTAAATACCATTACTGTTATTGCATTAATCTGGAATGGACTTGAGTCTGAATAATCAGTTAAGCCGTTTATGAAAAATACAATAAATTCAGTTAAACTAAGAACTCTGAATCTCAAGCACGTTTTCCATGCCCATTTATTTCTTGAAGGAAAACATCAGGATGAGAGTGATAAATAACATAATAATTATATTAAGAACAGGAAATGGGAGACCGCGGGCAACAGCGGTGGCCTAGACGCTAACGTTAAACACAGTAGAAGTTTGTCATCTTGGGATGCAACTAGTTTAAACGTTTTGTGTGGTAGTTTTTACATTATTTTTTCTTTTTAATTTGGAAATGGATGAAATTGTAGATTTGAGTGATTAATATTATATTTTAAATTTTTTTTAAAAGTGTTGAATTATGTACTAAAAACGTGATTTAAACAATGTTAAATTGTCATGCTGAACCTCCATCTGACCAACCTAAACCTGTGTTTATTTATGCCATTTTACACTTTGCTTAAGACAACTTTGATGATGGTATCCATTCAAACCTTTTAATTATGAAAACTATAAGAAATTCAACTAAACTAAGATTTTTCGAGCTCTGAATCTAAACCTCATTTGCCCATTTATTTATGTAAGGAGAACATAAGCTTGAGAGTCATAAACCACATAATAATTATGTTAAGAACAAGGAGCCAGAGATCGCATGAAACAATGAGTAATAAACAAAAAAATAAGTATATTAAGAACAAGGAACGGGAGACCGCGGGCAACAACGGTAGCCCAGACGCGAATGTTGACCACAGGAGTAGTCTTGCGGACACTCATCACAGGTTTTTACAATCACACAGGGAATAAAACATTCAACGACATATTTTGTTGCCGCTACATTGAACAACAATGAGACTACAAGCAGGCCCAAGAATTTGAACAACCAGTCCACCTTGACCTGTCTTTAGCATATTATCCCCGATTTCTAGGGATAACTAGGAGATCATGTCTCGAGGCCCACAGGTCCTAGACATGGAGTAACGAGAGCAGGATTGACCTGAGCATGCCCCTGGAGGGCCCATCCTTCTTCTCTTTCATCAGGCTCATCTTGTCAGCGACAAAAATAACCAACACCATCGGCTTGGTCTTGTATCGGAGAAGGCTCTTGCTCCATGACGTAATTAGTCCAGGTATCATGCTATGTGTCACTTCTGATCAGTATAACTTTTAGATATATGCATATTACTCTTTTTGTTTCTGAAAATTGCTTGGATCTTACATTGACTCACTTGACCATTGTTGGGGGGATTGACAGGGTGTCCTAGCAAGCCTGTACCCATAGGTTTTGGTTTGCCACCGGGGGGATTTCTGAAGAGCCATCATCCACTCCCATCATATCATCACTTTTCATCTTATCTCCCGCTCACCTATCCCATTCCCCTAGTCCATGCATTAGGATGATTTGTTTATGGGGTTGCACCTTATCTCATGGGAAGAACGGGCTAAAGGCCTAGAAGGTAAAAGGATCTGGTAAAAGATAAAATCCATATAAATGAAACCTAGAGATGCCTTGCCCAAAGATCCCGGAGAAGGCAATAAAAAGCCTCTCAGCAAGAAAAAAAAGAGTGACCCGAAGAAAAATAACAAAAACAAGACCTAGCCAAGAGGATAGGGGGTCTCATCATGAGCCAACCTTATCATCTCTTTGAAAGTGCTTGTGGGTAACACTGTCATCTCTTGTCACCACACCAAGGCAGTCTCCTCTAGTTAGTCCTTGAAATAAAAAAGAAAAAGCAAACAAAGAAAATAAAGAATAAAGGCAATAAAGGGCTTAGAGAAATTTGCATCCATGACGGGTACAATCGCCTTCTACAAAGGCACCCACAAGTAACATCATGCATCCCTGTCTTTCACTCTACCCATATGTCTAGACATCCCTTGACCACATCACCTCGTTTTACATGGATTGGATGATACCCCTTGGAGACTTTCCTTTCCTTATGGATACTATCCCAATAGGGTGTCTTGTATTTTTCTTGAGCCTTGTATTGTAGGTATTTGTAATATCTTTGAGGTATTGGATGATATATCATGGTTTTTATGCATATGTCTGATAATATTAATGATGAGACGTGATTAACATTGCTATGATCCCTATGACTAATGAGCCCATGGAGGGCAAAGTTTTTGATGTGCAGGACCATGCCCGAGGGACAGGTACTAGTTGGACTGGTACACATGGGGATATGATTAGTTCGAACGTCCATGGGGCTGAAGAGCCCATCATATGGTTGATGGTACCCCATTAGGGGCATAGACAGGACATTGTTTGACCGAGCTTTTTCACATGAGAAGAAGAAGGACATTCCATCAGGGACACTTTAGCTGAGCCCAGCCTAGGGGGGTTGACCCACTTCCACTGGAACATTCTCCTTTGATAGCCCAGGACATCACCTAGGAGCCATTCATCATGTGGCAATTTGACATGGAAGTTGACACATGTGGCATGGTTGGGAGGCCCAAAGAGGGCCAACGTTTGTCATTTTGTGTTGCATTTTTCCCTAAAAGGGGCTAATGTCTCCCTCAATAGAGCTTGACATCTTACTTATGCTTAGTTAGGGCTTTGATTTGACAAATTAATGTAAAAACAATATAGTTTTGGTTTGTAGCCTTGTTGACTATTTTTAGTGACCTAAATTTAATTAAAGTTCATGATACAGTGTATATTGAGGAGTTTTTCCCTTATTTTGACATAACACAGGACCAAATCTCTTGTGAGGTTTGATTTTTGCACCCTAGTTGGGGTATTTCATCTTTTAAGTGAGGCACACTTGTTGAAGGAAGGATTTTCTTGGCATTTTTGGCATTTCTCTTGAAGGAAGGTTTACAACTAGGATTTGCATTGCTATTTCTTCATGATATGTAAGTGTATTTTCTGCAAAAATTCTTAATTGAATGGTTGTAGGAGCTCGTATTCTTGCATTTATTATAATTTTTTTGATTTAAACCATAGGTGACAAGGACACAAGTAGGTCCTTGTTTCATGTCCCCTAAAATAGAAATATCCATCCATTGAAGAAGGAAGGAAGAGCCTAGCCTTTGCTACATTCTTTTCACTTCTTCCCTTGTGCTAGCTATGCTTTTAAAAGTTAAGAAGGAGGAGACATCCCAAGCCTAGGCTATCTACACCTAGTGTCATCCTGCTTCTAAGGTTTGGTGATAGGGCCTTGGCATTGCAACACTCTCCCTCACCCTACTCTCTTGTCTTGACTCATCCTTTATGCTAGTTGTTTTGCCAAGTTTGACCTAAGGAAGGAGGAAAGATCATGAGGCCTTGCTTAAGCAACACCGGAGTGAGCCTCTTTCCCCTAGGGTTTTGATTGTAGGGCCCTACCATTGCAGCACCTTAGAACCCTTCCCTCTTGTCCTTAGCATTTTTATCCCTTCAACTTTGCATCCTCTCCTTGATTGACTCCATCTACCCCTAGGCACTGATCTTAGATCCACAATGTTGAAGTGATAAGTGCTCAAACAACTTCTTAAAACTCTTAAATTTGAAACCCTAACTAACTAGCTAACCCTAACTAGGCTGACGTCATACTTGGATATTCAATCTTGACGCATCATATGTCTTTGATAAGCAATTAGATGATGGTTTAAGAGCATTTATTGAGTAAGGGATTGATTGAACACATTGTTGGCTACATCATCTCAATATGTATTGATGAATTGATATTATTCCATTGCTACATTAATTAACGTTGATCTCATTGATATCTATTGTTCTGATTGCCTACATATTGATGTCAGATAGTTATATGAAGTACTAACCCATTGAATTATAGCCTGCATATATTGCTTTTCTATTGTCTTGTTCCAGGGAGGTGTTCTCATTTGGGCATACACTTCTTTATTGGTTGTTTAGCCGGACTGTCTGACCTTGGTGGTAACCTGTGAGGAGGAACATTTATTTTGACCTTTATACTTTGGCCTCTTCAATACCCCAAGTTACCAGGGACGTCTCCCATGGGCTAACCTCCCTGAATAGAAAGAACCTTCCCATTGTGGTGACATTGGGTGGGGTAGGTACCTGTTACGCCAGTTTGGCCTGTACCTTCTAGCCATTTTAACCTAGCTACAAACTGTGCGATAACATTTTGGCACCGTTGTCAGGGATCATTGAGTCAATTCTCCTCAGAAGACAATTATTTTCAGTAATCCTTGCCTCAGAGCCTTTTCTTACAAGCTTACCTTGCGACTCCACTAAGGTGTTTTCCCTTTTCTTTGATGATTTCAAGAAAATCATCTGGTGACTCCACAAATGGATAATGACAACCCGTAGTGGGAATTAGTATATACTTTCATCTACTACTATGACCTCCACAAATCCTTTCACCCCTGTGAGTTCTCCCAAATGGTCTCATAAAGAACTCTTTCGCCCTTTAAGATTACCCAGCACCCAAGGGGGGTTACATGATCTACCCAAGAAGGTCGAGTCCAGGATACCTAATTTTTCAGGGGAGGATGGATCTTATGGAGACTCTCATTGGACTGACTTCTGTGATGCATTCCAGTTTCGCCAATCCGAACAAGAACACCCCAATGTATTTTTAAGACTCTTTATGAGATTACTCACCGGAAGTGCCAGAAGATGGATTAACAAACTCCTGAAAGGAAGCATCAAAACCCTTGAAGATCTTGAACAAGCCTTCAAGAAAGATTGGTGTGAAAATGAAAGCATGGGTTCCCTTTACTCTCAATACATTGACATTTGCAAAGCCTCTAGCGAGGGCATTAGGGATTTCAATGATAGGTTCAACCTTCTCCTCAAGAAGATTGGGCCTAGTTTCTCAGAAGAAGTTGTCCTCCAACACTAATTGAACTCGTTGGAAGGAGTTTTGCAATTTACTCTCAAGGATCAGTCACCCTCGACTCTACAATAAGCATAAGATTTTTCTTTCCAGATTGAGAAGAACCTTGAATTCGAAGACTACATCCATCAAGTAAATCTCTCATGCAATAATGACCCTTGGGAATCTAGTGATGAGGATATCACCGAAGTTGAACCCAAGTTCCCAAAGATTCTTGAGGTAAAACTCATGCCTCACAAAAGGAAATGGAACACAACCTTCTCAAACATCAACAATGTCTTAAACGTCTCAAGACAAAATGAACCATCTGAGGATTTGGGCATGGCCACTCATAAAAAACCTAACTTTGAGGATTCCTTGTTTGTCTTGAACACACCAATGTTGGAAAATCAAGACATGAATGAAACCAATAGGTCTGAAGAGCCTTGGGTACATAACAGAAACAACTTAGACACTAGTATGTCATGTATCTTGCAAAGGGTTAAAAGAATTCGCGAAATCATTTATTTTTTGACAAAGCAAGACCCAGATGACCAATTATCTTTTGAGGGGACTCCCACACTATTACAAACTGGTCAGTTTGATTAAGATCAGAAAATGCCCTCTTTATCATTAATATATGATCTTTGACCTAGTAATTACAAATCAATGGATCCATACTTGTTTCAAGATGGCCCCACTTTTCCCTTGACAGAAGAAGACACACATTGGGGTGATTATCCCGACGATGTCTATAATATCTCTGAATATTTAGATGAAGATGGCTATCCATTATAGAGAGTAAGTAATATCTTTGAGTGGAATGAAGATGTTTTTAAAGACATAGAAGTTCCAAGCACCATTATTGTGGATGAAACACCTTGGTGTTTTCAATGCAATGAAGCACATTGGGAACATGAGTGTCCTTACAGTAATGGTGGCCATCAACAAGTGAACAATATAGGCCACTTCATAGAAGGCCCTCAAATAAACATCACCACTGAAGATCATCAAGAGGCCATAAAAGAAGCATCTAGGTAAGCCAAAATGGTGATAATAAGAAAACTAGACCAGGAATCAAAAGAAAAGCTAAAGAAACAAGAGTTCCAGGTGTATAGAAGAAAGAATTTGAACTAACCTCCCACTGACCAAACAAAAAACCCACCTGTGGATGTAATCTTTCCTAAAACATCGAATATTGAAAGGGTTAACCTGGATTTTGACCTTGAAGGGGCATTATCCAAGATGTTTGTAACCATCCCTTTGAGAGAAGTCATCAAGGTACCATCTATCAAAGAGTGATTTGACAACTTTTTCCAAGGATCAGATGGACCATTGAAAGATGGAACTATTGGTCGTATCCAAAATGCACCTCTAACTACAACTTATGTGCAAGAGCCTAGTGATTTTGTCAAAGATGACAAAGCATGTGACAAAACTAGGCAGGCTCCTCATAAATATTCTCCAGAAGATACGCCTCTTACAAAGGAGGAAAATTCTAATCAGATTAAATGGATCAAGAAAGAGGAATACCAACAACTCTTGGATGAGTTCAAAGGTTAGGAATCAGAGATTGTGAAAATACTAAAGAAGGTGGAATATGATGTACGAAACTGTCCATCATAGCAGGAAATATTTATAGTAGAATCCCACCCACCTCCCTCTACACAATACACCAGGGTTGTTCAAGGAATGACCAATTTCAGAGTCAGAGAGTACAAGGAGGGGGACGTGGTTTGGATGTGGGATGGAAATAAAGGGAAGCCTACTAATATCAAAGGAAACAACCATTTTTGGCTTGGCCCTTTTAAGGTCGGAAGAAAGTCAGTTAATGACTCTTATTACTTGTCTACACTAGAGGGACGAAGGTGCACAGTGCCCGTTAGCGGGCACCTCCTCAAACCCCACTAGGATGGGATAGATTGACTTCACAAGTAAGTATAGGTAAGTAGGCATTCTTTGTGTATTATACCATTTGCATTTCATGTTATTTTGCTTTCACATTTGCATATTGATTGTTTTATTTAAGTTTATATATATATGTCTATATATGTTGGGGTGGCATTACCACCCCATTTTTTTTGCTGATGCCCTTGTCGAGTTGAGAAAGTCTGCAGGTTATTCCAGAGATGATGAGGTTCTCATCCACTCTACGGTGAGCACATGTCCCTGAGTTGGAGCCAGATGTTATCCCCGATTTCTAGGGATAACTAGGAGATCATGTCTTGAGGCCCACAGATCCTAGACATGGAGTACCGAGAGTAAGATTGACCTGAGCATGACCCTGGAGGGCCCATCCTTCTTCTCTTTCATCAAACTCATCTTGTCAGTGGCAACATCATCCATCTCCATCGGCCTGGTCTTATATCGGAGAAGGCTCTTGCTCCATGAGGTAATTAGTCCAGGTATCATGGTATGTGTCACTTCTGATCATTATAACTTTTAGATATATGCATATTACTCTTTTTATTTTTGACAATTGCTTGGATCTTAAATTGACTCACTTGACCATTGTTGGGGGGATTTATAGGGTGTCCTAGCAAGCCTGTACCCATAGGTATTGGTTTTCCACCGGGGGGATTTCTTAAGAGCCATCGTCCACTCCCATCATATCATCACTTTTCATCTTATCTCTTGCTCACCTGTCCCATTCCCCTAGTCCAAGCATTAGGATGATCTATTTGTGGGGTTGCACCTTACCTCATGGGAAGAAGGGGCTAAAGGCCTAGAAGGTAAAAGCAGCTGGTAAAAGATAAAATCCATAAAAATGAAGCCTAGAGATGCCTCGCCCAGGGATCCCCGAGAAGGCAATAAAAATCCTCTCAGCAAGAAAAAAAAGAGGGACCCGAAGAAAAATAACAAAAACAAGACCTATCCAAGATGATATTGGGTCTCATCACGAGCCAACCTATTATGTTCATGGGTACCTAATAGCATGACATTGCCACTATCTGATTACCATGCCAGGGAAGTGACCTTTGGTTGCATGGCCAAGGGAAAGGGGGTCTCATCACGAGCCAACCTTATCATCTCTGTGAAAGTGCTTATGGGTAACACTATCGACTCTGGTCACCACACCAAGATAGTTTCCTCTAGTTAGTCCTTGAAATAAAAAAGAAAAAGAAAAGAAAGAAAAGAAAGAATAAAGGCAATAAAGGGCTTGGAAAAATTCGCATCCATGATGGGTACAACTCGCCTTCTACAAAGGAACCCACAAGTAACAACATACATCCCTATCTTTCACTCTACCCATATGTCTAGACATCCCTTGACCACATCACCTTGTTTTACATGGCTTGGATGATACCCCTTGGAGACTTTCCTTTCCTTATGGATACTAGCCCAATAGGGTGTCTTGTCCTTTTCTTCAGCCTTGTATTGTAGGTTTTTGTAATATCTTTGAGCTATTCGATGATATATCAGGGTTTTTATGCATATGTCTGATAATATTAATGATGAGAAGTGATTAACATTGCTATGATCCCTGTGACTAATGAGCCCATGGAGGGCAAAGTTTTTGTTGTGCAGGACCATGCCCGACGGACAGGTACCAGTTGGACCATACACATGGGGAGATGATTAGTTCGGATATCCATGGGGATGAAGAGCCCATCAAAGGGTTGATGGGACCCCATCAAGGGCAGAGACAGGATATTGTTTGAGAGATCTTTTGTACATGAGAAGAAGAAGGACGTTCCATCAGGGACACTTTGGCTGAGTCCAGCCTAGGTGGGTTGACCCACTTCCAGTGGAACGTTCCCCTTTGATGGCCCAGGATGTCAACTAGGAGCCATTGACATCACCTTCAGTGTGTGGCAATTTGCCAGGGCAGTTGGCACGTGTGGCATGGTTGGAAGGCCCAAAGAGGGCCAACGTTTGTCATTTTGTGTTGCATTTTGCCCTAAAAGGGGCTAACGTCTCCCTCAGTATGGCTTGATGTCTTGCTTATGCTCAGTTAGGGCTTTGATTTGACAAATTAATGTAAACACATTATGTTTTTGGTTTGTAGCCTTGTCGGCTATTAATAATGACCTAAATTTAATTAAAGGTCATGATACAGTATATATTGAGGAGTTTTTCCCTCATTTTGACATAACACATGACTCGCTCTCTTGTGATGTTTGATTTTTGCACCCTAGTTGGGGTATTTCATCTTTTAAGTGAGGCGTACTTGTTGAAGGAAGGATTCTCTTGGCATTTTTGGCATTTCTGTTGAAGGAAGGTTTACAACTAGGGTTTGCATTGTTATTTCTTCATGATATGTAAGTGTATTTTCTGCAAAACATCTTAATTGAATGGTTGTAGGCTTGCATTCTTGCATTTATTATTATTTTGCTGATTTAAAACCCTAGGTGACAAGAACACAAGTAGGTCCTTGTTTCATGTCCCCTAAAAGAGAAATATTCAGGCATTGAAGAAGGAAGAAAGAGCCTAGCCTTTGCTACACTCTTTTCACTTCTTCCCTTTTGCTAGCTGTTCTTTTAAAATTTAAGAAGGAGGAGACGTCCCAGACCTAGGTTATCTACACCTAGGGTTGTCCTGCTTCTAGGGTTTGGTGATAGGGCCTTGCCATTGCAACACTCTCCCTCACCCTACTCTCTTGTCTTGACTCATCCTTTATGCTAGCCGTTTTTCCAAGTTTGACCTAAGGAAGGAGGAAAGAGCACGAGGCATTGCTTAAGCAACACCGAAGTGAGCCTCTTTCCCATAGGGATTTGATTCTAGGGCCTTGCCATTGCAACACCTTAGAAGCCTTCCCTCTTGTCCTTAGCCTTTTTATCCCATCAACTTTGCATACTCTCCTTGATTGACTCCATCTACCCCTAGGCACTGATCTTAGATCCATAAAATTGAAGTGATAAGTTCTGAAACAAATTCTTAAAACTCTTAAATTTGAAACCCTAACTAACTAGCTAACCCTAATTAGGTTGACGTCATACTTGGATATTCCATCTTGAGGTAGCATATGTCTTTGATAAGCAATTAGATGATGGTTTAAGAGCATTTATTGAGTAAGGGATTGATTGAATACATTGTTGGCTACATCATCTCAATATTTATTGATGAATTGATATTATTCCATTGCTACGTTAATTAACGTTGATATCATTGATATCTATTGCTCTGATTGCTTACATATTGATGTGAGATAGTTATATGAAGTACTAACCCACTGAATTCTATCCTGCATATATTGTTTTTCTATTGTCTTGTTCTGAGCAAGTGTTCTCATTTGGCCATACACTTTTTTATTGGCTATTTAGTCGGACTATCTAACCTTGGTGGTAACCTGTGAGGAGGAACTTTTACTTTGACCTTTATACTTTGGTCTCTTCAAAACCCCAGGTTACCAGGGACGTCTCCCCTGGGATAACCTCCCTAAATAGAAAGAACCTCCCCATTGTGGTGACATTGGGTGGGGTAGGTTCCTGTTACGCCAATTCGGCCTCTACCTTCTAGCCTTTTTGACCTAGCTACAAACTGTGCGATAACAGGGCCATTTTTCAACCGTTTTCTTCAAACACAATTGAATCGATAACGTCTGAGAATGATGTATCAGAAAATAATAGAAGTGATGTGCCTTTAGTGTCAATGTAGTTGTAACATCTAAATATGTGAAGACAATGTTTTAGTGGTAACATATAAATATATGAAGACAATGTTATTGTTTAAAGTTAGACATATTATTTTATCACAATCATAACTAATTGAGAGAATATCTCAACCACCCATTAAACAAGGACTTCATACAATTTTTATGGAACAACTTTCTAAAATTACTGAAAGAAAATATTCACTTAACTATATTATTTGATTAGCAATAATAAACTATTAACTAAATATTATCATATAAGGGATGGCACAACAAAACTGTGTTCAACTTTTAATTTTTTTTAATATTTTAAAAAAAATATGGCCAATTTTTTTATAGAAACTATATAAAACTAGAAATTTGAATATTTTTTAAAAAATATGGACAAACAATTTATGGAAACTATATAAAATGATAAAAAATTTGAATATTTTTACAAAAATATAGCCAAACATTTTATACTTTCCATATTAAAAACTAGTAAAATTAACCAAAATCTCTACATTTTAAAATAAACTATCATTCTTAAAATTGTATATTTATTATTCTCATATCATTATAATTGTAGCATATAAATACACGAAGACTTGATTTAAAATTATATAAACTGTCTTATCCCATGTATAAATGTATAAATAGCCTAGAGAATATCTCAATCATGCATTAAACTAGGACTTAATATATCTCTTATCCAATGACCATTTAAAAAACTATTCGCATAACTACATATATTCTCTACTGGACAATATATAATAGAATAACAAACTATATCACTAAATGTTATTACACAGAAATAATAACTTAACCATTCTAATATGTTGATGCTGACTAGACTGTATATTTATAAGCAACTTGGAAGATGCACACAACTAACAATATTGCTTTGTTTCAGCAGAAATTTATGAATTTTTTTGCTTTTTCCAAACGCAACGGGAATATCGTTTAAAGGTAAAGGGCGTTTCTTTTTATTTATGATCTTTAATCGTTGAAGGGTGTTAAATTGTGAAAAATTATATATTCAATTTTCTTTTTCCAAAATTTAAATTACATATAACATTCCTCGATTTCTTCTTTCCATTTTTATTTATTCAAACTACACATAATATTTCTTTACCCAAATTGTAAAGTGCTCCTAATTTATCACATAGCAATGCTTTACCAAGTTCAACATTGATGGTGAAGAAATTTATGTGGGGAATGTTCAACATTGATGGTGAAGAAATTTAATTATATGGTTTTAAAGCTAATTAATCACATAGCAATGCTTTACCAAGTTCTAGATTGCACCTAATTTCTTAAAGTCCACTGATACCACTTTTAAAAATGATGAAATAGATATGAGAGTCATAACACACGTATGATTTCAGTTCTGCCAAGGATGGTTGAATAAATTTAATAATATGGTTTTAAAATAGAATGTGTTTTTAATGATTTTATCTTATTAATTTTTAAATAATAAAAAAAAATTACAATTTAATTTTATTATTAATTTTTTTAAATATATGTATAATGTAAATATCATCATATGATGTATTTATATTTTAAATTTTATATCAAACATATTAAACATTTTATTATAAAAATTATAAAATATAATTTTTTTCTAATATTAGAAAAATTTAAACAAATATACACAATATAAAGAATTTTTATAAATCATATTTAAATTTTTAATTATGATTTTACAGAGTTCAAATTCTTTATATATTTTAAAAAATTAACTTTAATCATAATATTTTTTAAAACATTTATAATTATAATTATTTATAAAAATATATTTATTTTCTTAATGAAATGAATTTGTTCTCCATTAAATGCATTTCTTTAACCATAAAACACTTTAAATTTCTATTCAAAATCATTTAGCTTCGTAGCTTCAATTTACTGTCTAGCGTTTATCAACCAAAAAAAAGTGATAGTCAAATTTATTTATTTTTCACAAGAAAGGATATTTAAGTTATTTATACTTATATTAATAGAACAAATTTGAGCTAAAATTATAATTAAATGATTTTTCTAAACACAATAAATCTATAACTTGTCCTTCCAATTGAATTAATTCTGTATGCACTTTTCAAAATTGTTCTAGAAATATTCATTACTTTAATTTCTAGGTAATTTTATAGTTATAAGAAAATAAGACCATAATTTTAATTACGGTAGTTAATAAATTTTATAGCTATAAGAATATAATTTTAAAGATGATAGTTAATACAATTTAGATGCATGGATATTTCATGGGATATGTTTGGTTAATGCTTAGTTATATATTGTTGGAGATATTAACTCATATTTGTCTCGTGTTTAATATTTTATATTCTTAGTCATATAATGTATTAGTTATTGTAATATTTAAGTGAGATGTTTGGTTAGGTGTTTGTTAGATCTAGATCTTATTTATGTCTGTGATTGATATATTATCTTAACAAATGGATTGTATGGCTAAGATGTCCTATCTATATTAAACCTACGATTGATGTATTTATATGTGCACATAATGTTTAATTAATTTAATTAATACAATATGATACAGTTTTGTGTGCAATATTTTTCTAAATTTGTATCAGAGCACAAATAGGATTAACTCCCTCACGGGAGAGCCCATGAATATGAAGATGATGTAATATGTTACTGTTGTAGGAGAGTAGAATTAGAATAGTTATGTGTGAGTGATTGCGCTGAGGTTGTGTGTGTAGATCCTTTCTCTGAAAATTGTTTCTTTGTAAGTAAGAAATAATTAGACAAGGTGCTTTAGAGTCAAAGACATATTATACTAGAAGCTACCAAAATATTTTGGTGGATACTTACCTTCTTGGTGGATGAATAATGCTCATCACCAGACAATTATGTTCAATCCACGACTTCTTACTCTCAACAATGATCTTATTTCTCGAGACAGGTTTGTTCGGATAGTAAACGATGTTACTGGAGTAATTTGTTTCTCGCATGAAGATTTGTGTGATCTTGCAAATACGATTCCGCAGATGGCACTAATGTCAGCATCAATCTAGAATTAGTCAAGGTTTGGCTCAGAGGAGGGAATGTCAAATATGTGCCCACTGATGAGTACTCGACATAGGACAAATGACTGCTACAAGTGTAGAATCTCAGGGGAAGAGAAGTTGGGAAAATTGTTGTGATTCTGATGGAGAGGTAAATGTAGTGTGGCCAATTTCTATTGTCGCTACTTGATGGGGAAGTTATATCAATTTCTTCAATTGAAGATAATTTATTTATTTGAACTTATTGCAAGGTAACATAACTTAAAATTTTCTATTTCTTGAGCATCATGGTGCCACAAGAACACTTCCATTAGGTTATTCCTATGTAATTTGTGATCTTTGTGTACTTTTGAACTTGTGTAAAATAAATGATCATGAATATAAATGAAATAGGTCATGTTGTAAGATTGGCTTCTGGTTACATTCAATATCTAGACTAGTTTTCTACATAACTTGTGAATATAGTGGTAGGCCATATATGTCGAAAGATGGAAGTATGTCAATAGAATGTGTAATGTCCCCAATGTTACGACTATATGCGATGCAAAGCAAGTGTAATTTTTTTATTTTTTTTTATGTCTTAAGAAGGAAGGAAATCGATGACAACAATTGATCAACACAACTTGACAACGAACACAACTTACTTGTTCAGGAAAATGACAAGAAGGACCCAACATACTAGCACATAAAGAAACTGGATGAAACATGCGATAATCAAAAGGCAGATAAAAGAGGCTACCTGCGGACACAAGGAATACAATGCCTAGAAGCTAAAGGACAACATTAACAACCCGACACAATGAATTCGACGACTTGTAACTAGCAACCTCTATGGCATGTGAAACCAATTGCATTGACGTATTACAGAACCAAGTATCGACATCAATTACCATAAACAATATGCCCACATCGAGAAGCATAAGACTCCAAGGAGGTTATTATTCACATCTATCTATCAGGGTGTCCAATGATCCCCTCATCAGGAATCATGTCGTCACAAGGTGATAGGCCAGATCGTAACCAAGGGGCAACATAAAATATCTAGAGCAATAACCCAAGGAAAAATCCAACGCACTAGGAGACCGAATTAACTATCAAAATACATGAAGACTAAGCCAAAGCACCCAATTGACAAGTCTACAAGACGCTAGGGAAAACTTACTACTATAACAATCATACATCACATCAAATTCCTGGCACAACAAATTATATTGCAATCATACATAAATTAAAGGACACTATTATCCATCGATGAATATTCCCTCGAGAATCCATCCTACAATAATATTTTATTAACAAAAGCCTCACTACAATTGCCATTCGCTAACATATATTTCCTTGTAAAGGCCTAAGTTAAATATTCCACCCCTATCATTACCCTTCCCAAACATACATGGCTTAGATTACGATAATGGATATATCCACCCTCTTATGCATAAGATAATGATAAACTTAGGAAATGCATGACCCTAAAATTCCTTATCAATATTAAACCATGTTAAATGAAATCTATAACAGTCATGTATATCTATACTCCATTTAATTCAGCTTAGTACCTTGTAATCTATAAAATCCTTAATTCCCTTTTAGTATCAACAATCATACCACTATCTAACATTATTATCATTGTCTATAAAATATATGATATCGCAGAGCAAAGTTAAATATGATAACGTTGTGTAACTATATGATCTATATGATCCATAAATATCATTGTGTAAATAATCAATGAATGATAAAAAGTATGTCATATAAACACTCTGTCATATAAACAAATAATAAACACGTTGTCATATAAAATAATAATAAACACAATTATAAAAACGTTGTCATATAAACAAATCACAAACACGTTGTCATATAAAATAATAACAAACACAATTATAAAAATGTTGTCATATAAACAAATCATAAACACAATTTCATTCACAGTAACAATGCTAAAAACGCAGTCATACTGATGGTAAACACATTGTGTATAGATTCGATGTATTTTAATAAGGAATATCAAATAGTTGTCTATATATATATTGGATGAATGGATGTGTAAAAAAAATGTAATGTTGTCTAATAAAAAGTTATTGTCTATTAAGAACGTTGTCTAATGATAGATTTTTGTTTCATACATATATTGGTTTCCATTAATGAGACCGTTGTCTAACAAATAATGACGTCTAATAATGGTATTGCAATATTTCACCTATTAACCACGCTGCCATTAGTATGTAAGATCGTAGTCAATGTATGTAAATTCACAGTCAATATATGTTAAAATCGTTGTTACTATATATTAAATCCCAGTCACTATACATAAAAATTGCAGTCAATATATTAAATCACAGTCAATATATATGTAAATCACAGAGTAAATAAATGATAATGCTGCCATTTAAATATATAAAATGGCAGAGAAAATAAATGATAATGTTCGCATTTAAATATACGGATCACAAAGTTAAATAAATGATGTTGTTGTAATTCAAATATATGAAATCACAGAGTGAGATAAATGATATTGATGTCATTTAAATATATGAAATCAAAGAGTTAAATAAATCATTTTTCAATGTCATTCAAATCATATGCTATTCAAATGAAATCGATTCGCAGTGGTAAACAAATCACTATAAATTCTCATTCTATTAAATGCTATTCAAATGAAATCATATCACAGTGGTAAGTAATATAACACACATATTTTACCAATGAAGCGTTGGGATTTATCATGAAAATCATAGAGATTATACCAATCAAGTGCTAGGTAATATGACAAGAAATCAAAGAGATAATATGCCAAGAAATCATAGAGATGAATCGATTAGAGATAAATCAAACAAAGCACAGAGACTAATCTATCAGAGATGAATCAAACAAAAATGCAGAGATACTCAATCACAAGAAGGAAAAAAGACCAATAATTCAACATTGAATCAATAAAAACTGCAAGGACACTCTTTCACAAGAAGGCACAAAGATCATAGATTAATCATAAGAGAGAAATGTAGAGATCGATAAGTGTTAAATTACTGGGAAAAATTTATCCTTCACTTATTATCCATGCAAAGGAAAGCAAGGAATTTAAATCTATACATCTTTAAACACCAGAATGACGACCTTCAACTTGGCTCCTGGCTGACTACTCAGGCACAGACTAATAACTTAAGGGATAAGGGACCAAAGATAAAAAATCAATTTTTCTTCTTATTAATCAATAAAAACAAACAAAGAGAATTCACTGAAATCAGAGGTTGGGTTTTCCATGGGAAATCAATTCGAAATACAATGAGCATAAGGTTGGATAAATTTAAGTTCTTTGATCATAAAACACTGGGCTCATCAAGACAAATTGTTGAAGCAAAAATTGAAATGTCTGGATAGTGTTACACTGAATAAAACATAATCCTTAACGCTATAGAAGTACATTACTGAAGTCACAGGAATAATATTTAAAGTACCATTCAATAAAAATGTACACATGCATACTGTAGCCAAATCTAAAAGCTCTGCGTCATTGTCTCGTGCGCGCTTCGTCCAACTCTTGCTTGCCAACTGATGTGGCCTTAACGATACCTCCCATCCAAAGCTAGGGGTACTCTTATTCCCCCTGATACCCTCGAGATACAAAGGGGCCACGCACACAATGCTAGAGAATTCTATCAGCCAACTCACCTCGCACGTTTGAGCTACCACTCGTTACCCGAGTTGGGTATCCCAACTCCCACATGAGAAAGTTCAGTGAAGATAAAATTTTATCAGCGTAACGTTACGAAAAAAGATGAGATCCATACTCCTCCTCCATCCTTTTTATAGAGTTTTTAGGTAATTAGTTTCCCAAATTCGCATTAAATTCCTTTTTCATTTAATTAATTTTGAAAAACCTTACCCATACACATGTCACCTAAACCCCTAGTTGCACCAGAAAATCAATTTTATTAATTAATTAATTACTCCTCTTTCCCTCACCCACCAAAATCATTCCTAAAATGCTCCTTGGTGTCCCAATATTCACTTACAATTCTTAAAATACTTATGCCTACGTAATTTTTAGTTGAGTTCATAGATAGAAAGTCCCAAAGGCTAGATTCCTTACTAAGTTAGACATTCAATTTTTTCTTTAAATTTCCCCTTTTCTTTAAGATTCCCTTTTTCTTTAAGTTTCCTTTTTATTTTAAGTTTTTCTTTTCCTTAAAGTTCTCCCCATTTTATAACTAAATTCAGAATTAGTAGGTTTAGACAAAGACAACCAAATACCCCTTTTATTAAATAAACCTTTATTAAAATTTCCTCTTTAATTACTAATGCTTGAATTTTCTAATTAGTTAAAAAAAAAGAACCTTTAGTGAAATGAGATTTTATAAAAAGGACGTTAGTGAATTGAAATTTTTTAAAGGAACCTTAGTGAATTGAAATTTTATAAAACAACCTTATTGAATTAAAATTTTCATTTTAATCCAGTTATATGTCTAATTTGTTTTTTTTTTGTTCTAAGGTTCTACTGAGACCTAGGTTTTCAATTCACTAGGCTTGGAGATAGTTCTGAAGGAAAAATTACTTATTAGACTTTACTTATCACATCATTCATTTTAAGGTCGACTAGGTTTAATCACTTACAAGTTAAAATCATGACGTGTCCTTCAGGACACACGACGTGATCCAAGGGTAGAACTCGCCTCCTTCCTTTTAATTATGTGGCGTTCCTTTCAAGATGTATCATGGTCTCCAAGGGTTCCACTTCCCTCTTTGTTTTTTATTTGTGTGACATTCCCTTCAAGATGCACTATGTGCTCCAAGGGTGCCACTCGCCTCTTGACTGAAATTAGTAGACATCAAACCCTTGGAGTCAATACTCCATTAGGTGATCTTGTGGGAGACTAAATGCCTCGAAGTAATAAGGCCCCAGCCTTATTACGTGCCCCTTAGAATCATCTTTATCAACTTTCACAGTCTTCCCTCACTGCATCGTGGGTCTTCTCAAAATAGGTAATCATTAACCTACATTTTAAGCTAGGATAGGAGTTCTAGTAGGTTGTGGCAGGGTTTCCACCACACCTCTCCCTCAAATTCTCCGGGTGTCTTGCATGACCCCTCTACTCCACATGTGAGTCTAGTCATCAAGCTATCGTTAGCCTGTATCCATCAACGATTCATGTCAACAATAATAATCAATCATCATAACATCTAATCATATGTATGTATGTCACATATACAACATTGAAACCCCAATTGTCCACTCCCTGAATCGATCCGGAGTCAAAGGGGTTTCATTGATGCCTCTACATCCTCAATGTCCAAAGACCTGCACACTTAGGGGAACCCAGTCAATAGCACATGTCTATGTAAATACAACAAAATATCATATCATCAAATCCATCATATCTCATAATCATAATCAAAATGACCAATAGTATAATAACCTAGATCACTTGCAAGGAAGTGTCCTCAAGAATAAGTTCAGTCACTTCGCACAAGAGAGGGATGTTACATACTCCCCCTCTTGGTATAAAATTCAGCCCAAAGTTTCACAGTATATAAGTGCCAAAATAAAGTGTATCATAGTACAATAAGTCTATCTATCAAACAAAAATGGAAATTGTTGACACATATCATATGCATCCTCCCACCTCGGCGAGTGTGGACTATAGTTGTCCCACTAGACCTTGACTTGATCTTCTGTTCAATGTTGTAGCTGTCAAATGCAATGGTCCATGATGCATATTGGCTCAACTATAAGGGCACCTTCATCAGATAACTGCAAGGAACCCATGTCAATAACATGTGTAGGGTCACTAATATAATGTCTCAAAATAGATACATGAAAAACTTCGTGCATATGCCTGAAGTAATCAAGCAAGGATAGTCAATAGGCCACGAGCCCCTTCCTTTCCATAGTATCAAAAAGTCCCATGAACCTAGGAGAGAGTTTAGCAACCTTTCCAAAATTGATCAAACTCCTATGCGGTTTCACCTGCATGAATAATCGATTGCCAACTTCATAACTACAGTCGACACGATGCACATCGACATAACTCTTCTGTCGATGCTGCGCTTCCTTGACACTTTATGTTATTGTTTTCATTTTATCTTCCATTTCTTTGATCGCTTCTGGTCCAACCAGGATCCTATTCTCAATATGATCCCAACTCAAAAGCGTTTGACATGGTCGCCTGTAAAGAAACTCAAAAGGCACCATCTTAATGGTGCTTTGATAACTGTTGTTATATACGAATTCTATCAGTGGCAAGAATTCTTCGAAATGCTTATGTTAGTCCATCACGTACATGAACAACATGTCATCCAAGATTTTCTTTTTTCGTTTGTTCTTCCCGTCTCTCTCTGGGTGATATGCAATACTAAAGATAAGTTGGGTTACTAAGGCCTCTTGGAAACTAGTCCAAAATTGTCCAGTAAACACCGATCCTCGATCGAATATAATCCTCTTAGGAACACCATGCAACCTCACAATATCACTGCTGAAAACTCTAGCTATGTCAGGTACCTGATACGTCATACACACAAGAATAAAATGATCACTCTTCGTCAGAGTGTCAACTACCACAAAAATTGAGTTGTGTCTCCTTGCCGTCAGTGGAAATCCAACAATGAAATCCATTGAAATGACCTCCCATTTTGATTTTGGAATTTCATGTTGTTGTAGTAATCCTGTCGGATGTCTATGTCTAGCCTTCACCTGCTGACATTCTAGACATTTGTCCATGCAGTTGACTATGTGTGCCTTCCTTCCTTTCCAGAAGAATAAGATTGTAAGGTCTACCCTCATCTTCGTGAATCCTCGGTGAGCCATGTACACTACTTGTTAAACCTCGTTTAGGATCAAAATACTCAACTCATCATTTGGCGGTATGTAAATTCGACTTTTAAATCTCAATAATCCGTCATTGTCCATAGTTAATCCTTCAAATTCTTGTACAGTCATTGTGTTTTGTCCGACAAAATCCTTGACCTCTTTGTACCATTTATCATCACACTGTAAAGTTAGAATCTTTTCATGTAGATTTATCTCAAGAGGCATCACCAAAAATATGCCTGGTCTCTGACTCAACACATCCGTCACTCTTTTTACTATTCCTTTTATGTAAGTAATCTCAAATTCATACTCGCTAATCAATTTTGACCAATGACGTTGTCTCACGTTCAACTCGATTTGCGTAAAGATGTGTTGTAGTCCATAGTGGTCCGTTTTTAGTTCAAATTTTCATCCAATAAGGTAGTGTCTCCAAACTCTCAAGGAATAAACAATGAATAACAACTCCAAATCATGCATCGCATAGTTCTCCTCATGCCTTCTCAACTTCCTCAAGATGTAAGCAATCACTCGATTGTATTGCATCAAGACTCTGCTTGAGACTTCCTTGGATGCATCAGTGAATAACAAGAAGTCTGCATCCATGTCAAGGACCTTTAGTATTGGTGTTGCTATCAAAAAATCCTTGAGCCTCTGAAATTATTTTTCTCATTTCTCTGTCGAAGAAAACTTCTTGTTCTTCATTTGCAATTTCGTAATCAGATTTGTTATATTAAAAAAACCCTCGATGAATCGTCGATAGTATCCTACTAAATCCATGAAGCTACGCACTTCGGGGACATTCATCGGGATAGGCCATTTCATAATATCCTCAAACTTTGTTGGATCCATGACGATACCATCATTGGAGATGACATGTCCTAAGTAATTAATATTTGATTGATAAAACAAGCATTTAGAAAATTTCGCATACAATTTGATCTCTCATAGACACTGTAGTACCAGGCACAAGTTCATGTCATGCTCCTCCATCATCCAAGAGTAAATCAAAATATCCTCAATGAATACTTGGAAGAACTTGTCCAAGTATTTGTGGAATACCCCGTTCATCAAACTCATAAATACCCGTGGGGCGTTCGTTAGTCCAAACGGTAGAAAAATAAACTCGTAATGTCCCAAATTACCATTAAAGGCGGTCTTAGGGATGTCTTCCTCTTTGATATATAACTGGTAATACCTTGATCTCAATTTGATCTTTGAAAACATCATTGTGCCTTTCATCTGATCAAACAAATCATCAATCCTTGGCAACATATATTGATTCTTGATCATTTCCTTGTTCAATTGAATTTAATTAATGCAAAGTGTCCATGACCGATCCTTCCTTCATATGAACACAATAGTCACACCCCACGGTGACACACTCAGACCTATAAGTCCTAGGTCCAAAAACTCCTTCCTTTGAATTTTCAACTCCTGTAACTAATGGGTTGACATCAGATAAGGAATTCTTTCTATCAGTTCAGTCCTCGATTTTAGGTATATGGTAAATTCCAATTCCCTCATTGGAGACATTCCAAGTAACTCCTCAAGGAAGATGCCCACAAACTCTCTCACCACCGGAATGTGTTCTATACCTTCCGCTACTCCCTTCTCGTTTAACACAAGGATCACATAAATCTTACATCCCTTGTGCATGCTTTTTCATACCTACAAGGAAGAGATAAACCTCAGGGAGACTCCTTGGTTCTGACCTACAATCAAGCGTCTATGTCTCTCATCATCGACCAAGCTCAATTGTTTCGTCTTATAGTTGAGTATCGCCTCATGCGATTCCAACCAGTCCATACCGATCACGACGTCATAAGATCCCGAGATCATGCCGTACAAGTTGGTGCTAGTGAAAAAATCTTTGAGGTTAAGGTTACAACCCGTAACCTTCCCACCAACCTTATGCTTGGCTCACGAAGCCATTTGTACAAAGATAAACTCATCATGTTTGACTACCCTTACCATAATTCTCTTTAGCGCTTCCACAAAAATGAAACTCTATGTAGCACCTGGATCTATCAAAATACTAAGGGTATGGTCAGATTCGGTACCTGATGTATCGAGCATAGTTGACTAGTGCTCTGCCTGGCGGTTATTCACCGCTTCATTAATATGATGGGCCTTGCCCAAACCTCTCATGGTAGTCGGTCCAGCTGATCTAGATGCTCCAGTCCTCTCCAAAAGGTAGTCACACTAGTAATGTGGCTCCCCACATGTCCAACACCCTTTCTTTGGTCCAATACTTCTGGTACCCGAAGTAGGAACTGACGACCCACCGGCATGGAACCTTGGTCTGTTTAGTGGAATAGGCCTAAATTTATGTTGCTATGGTCGATGCTGCTACTAGTGTTGTGGTCCACGATAAGGAGTTCACTGTTGAGACGTTTTTCATCGATGTGTAGTAAAAGTGGATCCTAACTGGAAGCCACGATATCCTAGTGAATGTCTTGCTAGTGTCTGATGTTGCTGCGCACCAGATGACACCTTCCCTACTAGTCGTCCGAGAGTCCTTCTCTGAACCCTACTATTAAGCTCCTCCTTTTCTATGAGGGCCTTCTGGATGAAATTATGAAACATTTGAGGTATCAAAATCCTAACCTTTGCATGAATGTTGACATTAAGGCTAAACAAGAACTTGTTATCCTTAAGTTTCTCGGTATTCAGGTGTGGAGCATACCAAATTAGCTCCATGAAATGGGCCTCATACTCATCACCGTACAGTCACCCTGTCGCAAGGTGTTCAACACATTGAGCTAATGCTCAATGAATTCCTCCGATAGATACCTCACTTGGAACCGTTCCTTGAATAGTTCCCATGACAGGTCTTCAACAACCATGTTCAATTGCAGTAGGAGCGTCTTCCACCATAGAAGAGTTCTTCCCTTGAGTTTAAATACTGCCATATGGACCTTCATGTTGGAGGTATAGTCGTGAAGTGAAAATCACATCGCCCTATTCTCCAAACATGCCTCGGCGGTTGCATCAGCCCGGGCACCAAAGAAATCAGGAAATTTAACCTTCTTGAGTTCATGGTGAATTCTACCAGTACTTGTTAGGGCACACTGTGGAACCTTAGGAGTATAGACACAGTGGCCTTATCTCAGTACAATTTTTTTTTTCAAGGCCCCTAAAGTTTCCCTTGAAGCTCCTTGTTTGACCATACACATCCCTTACAACAATTGACTTCTGCTCAGGGACTTGTTCTTCTCCTCGGGGGTTGGAACCCTCTAGTGCAGGTGTTGTTGGAGGCGTCACACCTCCTCCCTTAGAACGACGTCATGAATATCTTCGATGTCATCTAACTGTGTGTATCGCATGAGCAGGTTAAGGTTTTAATTAATGCTAGGTTATCACTTAAGGGTTTACTAGAGTGGAAGGAATGACGATTTGTATTTGTCGAGTTGAACCCGATCTGATACCACATGTAATGTCTCCATTGTTACGATTACATGTGATGCAAAGCAAGTGATTTTTTTTTTTTTTTTTTATGTTTTAAGAAGGAAGGCAATCGATGACAACAATTAATCAACACAACTTGATGATGAACACAACTTATGCATTCAGGCAACTGACAACAATGACCCAACGTACTAGCAACTGAATGAAACATGCAATAATCAAAAGATTGATAAAAGTGACTACCCACTGACACAAGAAAGACAATGCCTACAAGCTAAAGGACAACATCAACAACCTGACACAATGAATTTGACGACCTGTAACTGGTAACCTCTATGGCGTGCAAAACCAAACGCATTGAGGCATTATAGAACCAAGTACCAACATCAATTACCATGAAAAATACACCCACATTGGGAAGCACAAGACTTCATCCAGGTTATCATTCACATCTATCCATCAAGGCGGGTAATGATCCCCTCATCAGGAATCATGTCATCACAAGGCGATAGGAGAAAAAATAACTAATGCGGGGCATAACATATCTGGACCAATTACCGAAGGAAAAATCCAACATGCTAGGAGACCGAATTAACTGTCAAAGTACATGAAGACTAAACCCAAGCACCCAATCGACAAGTCTACAAGACACAAGGGAAAACTGACTACTATAAAAATCATACATCACGTCAAATTTTTGGTGCAACAAATTCTATTGCAATCATACATTAATTAAAGTGCGCTATTAGCCATCGATGAATATTCCCTCGATAATTCAGTCTACAATAAGATTTTATTAGCAAAAGTATCACTACAATTTCCATTCCTTAACATATAATTCCTTGTAAAATCCTAAGTTAAATCTTCCACCCCTATCATTACCCTTCCCAAACATACATGCCTTAGATTATGATAATGGACATATCCTCCCTCTTATGCATAAGATAATGAGAAACATGGGAAATGCATGACCCTAAAATGCCTTATCCATAGTAAACCACATTAAATGAAATCTATAAAAGTCATGTATATTTATACTCCTTTTAATTCATCCCAGTACCTTGTAATCTATAAACTCCTTAATTTCCTTTTAGTATCAACAATGATACTGCTGTCTAACATTAATATTTCTCTCTATAATATATGATATCACAGAGAAGAGTTAAATATGATAATGATGTGTAACTATATGATCCATACGATTCATAAATATCATTGTGTAAATAATCAACAAATGATAAAAACACTATCATATAAACACGATGTCATATACACAAATAATGAACACACTGTCATATAAAATAATAATAAACAAAATTATAAAAATGTTGTCATATAAAGAAATCATAAAAACGTTGTCATATAAAATAATAACAAACACAATTATAAAAAAGTTGTCATATAAACAAATTATAAACATGTTGTCATTCATAGAAACAATTATAAAAATGTAGTCATACTGATGGTAAACACACTCTGTATAGATTCACTGTATTTTAACAAGGAATATCAAATCATTGTCTATATATATATTGGATGAATGGTTGTGTAAACAAAACGTAATGTTATCTATTAAAAAGTTACTATCTATTAAGAATGTTGTCTAATGATAAATTGTTGTTTAACACATATATTTCTATCCATTAATGAGATCATTGTCTAACAAATAATGACATCTAATAATGGTATTGTAGTCTTTCACCTATTAACCACACTACCATTAGTATGTAAAATCGCAATTAATATATGTAAATTCATAGTCAATATATGTTAAAATTGTTGTTACTATATAGTGAATCACAATCACTATACATTAAAATTGCAATCAATATATTAAATCGCATTTAATATATATGTAAATCGCAGAGTAAATAAATGATAATGTTGTCATTTAAATATATGAAATCACAGAGTAAATAAATGATAATGTTGTCATTTAAATATACGAATCAGAGAGTTAAACAAATGATGTTGTTGTCATTCAAGTATAAGAAATCGCAGAGTCAGATAAATGATATTGTTATCATTTAAATATATGAAATCGCGGAGTTAAATAAATCTCTTTTCAATGCGATTTGAATAATATGCTATTCAAATGAAATCACTTCGCAGTGGTAAATAAATCGCTATTCATTGACATTCAATTAAATTTTATTCAAATGAAATCAATTCATAGTGGTAAGTAATATAACACAAATATTTTACCAATCAAGCACTGGGATTTATCATCAAAATCATAGAGATTATACCAATCAAGCACTCAATAATATGCCAAGAAATCACAGAGATAATATGACAACAAATCGCAAAGATGAATCGATCAGAGATGAATCAAACAAAACACAGAGACTAATTGATCAAAGATGAATCAAACAAAAACATAGAGATACTCAATCACAAGGAGGCACAAATACCAATCATTCAACAATGAATCAATAAAAAACACAAATATACTCTTTTACAAGAAGGCGCAAAGATCAAGGATTAATCATAAGAGAAAAACGCAGAGATAAGTAAGGGTTAGATCACTAGGTGAAATTTGTCCCTCACTTATTATCCATGCACATGAAAGTAGGGCATTTGAATCTATAAGTCTTTAAATACAGTAGTGACAACCGTCGATTTGGCTGCTGGATGACTTCTCAGGCATGGACTAACAACTTAAGCGATAAGAGACCGAAGATAAAAAATCAATTTTTCATCGTATTAATCAATAAAAAACAAACACAGAGAAGTCATCGCAATGAAAGGTTAGTTTCTCCATGGGAAATGAATTCAAAATTAAATGAACATAAGACTGGGATGAATTTAAGTTCTTTGATCATAAAACAATGGGCTCATCAAGACAAATTGTTGAAGATAAAAATGAAATCTCTGGATAGTGTTACGCTAAAGAAAACATAATATTTAATACAGTAGAAGTACATTACTTAAGGTGCAGGAATAATATTTAAACTACCATTCAATAAAAATATACACATACGTACCATAGCCAAATGCGAAAGCTCTGAGTCATTGTCCCGTGTGCACTCTGTCTATCTCCTGCTTACCGACAAATATGATCTCACTGGTACCTTCCAGCCAACGCTAGGGGTAATCTTATTCCCCGTGATCCCCTTGAGCCGCAAAGGGGCCATGCAAACAATGCTAGAGAATGCTAGCACCCATCTTACCTCGCAAGGTCGAGTTAGCACTCATTACCCGAGATGGGTATCCCAACTCCCACAAGAGAAAGTTCAATCGATATAAAACTTCAACAGTGTAACGTTATGCAAAAATATGAGATCCATACTCCTCCTCCATCCTTTTTATAGAGTTTTCAAATAATTGGTTTCCCAAATTCTCATTAAATTCCTTTTTCATTTAATTAATTTCGAAAAACCTCGTTCGTACACATGTTGTCCAATCCCCTAGTTACACCAGAAAATGAATTTTATTAATTAATTAATTACTCCTATTTTCCTCACCTACCAAGATCATTCCTAAAAACACTCCTTGGTGTCCCAATATTCCCTTACAATTCTTAAATGACTTAAGCCTTACTTAATTCCTAGTTGAGCTCATAGATAGAAAGTCCTAAAGGCTAGATACCTTACTAAGTTAGACATTCAGTTTTTTCTTTAAGTTTCCCCATTTCTTTAAGTTTCCTTTTTCTTTTAAGTTTCTATTTTCCTTAAAGTTTCCCCCTTTTTATAACTAAATTCACAATTAACAAGTTTAGACAAAGACAACCAAATACCCCTTTTATTAATTAAATCTTTATTAAAATTTCCTCTTTAATTATTAATGCTTGAATTTTCTAATTAGTTAAAAAAAATAAGCTCTAGTGAAATGAGATTTTATAAAAAAGACCTTAGTGAATTGAAATTTTGTAAAGGAAACTTAGTGAATTGAAATTTTATAAAAGAACCTTAGTGAGTTAAAATTTCCATTTTAATCCAACTATATGTCTAATTAGTTTTATTTTTATTTTTTCTTAGGTTGAACTCAGACCTAGGTTTTCAATTCACTAGGCTTGGCGACTGTTCTTAAGGGAAAATTAGTTATTAGAATTTAGTTATCACATCATTCATTTTAAGGCCGACTAGGTTTATTCCCTTACCAGTTAAAATCGTGACATTCCCTTCGAGATGCATGACATGCTCCAATGGTGCCACTTGCCTCATTTCTTTTAATTGCATGACGTTCCCTTCAAGATGAACCACGTCCTCCAAGGGTGCCACTCTCCTCTTTCCATTTTATTTGTGCGACGTTCCCTTTAAGACGTACTACATTCTCTAAGGGTGCCACTTGCCTCTTGAATTAACTTGGTAGACATAAAACCCCTAGAGTCAATACTCCGCCAGGTGATCTTATGGGAGACTAAGGGCCTCTAAGGAAAAATTCCCCTTCCTTATTTCGTGCTCCTTAGAATCATCATGAGAGACTATCCTAATCTGCCCTCATGGCATCGTGGGTCTTCTTGAACTATGTAATCATTAATCTACAGTTTGAGCACGGATGGGAGTTCTAGTAGGCTATGGCAGGGATTTTTCCACACCTATCCCTCAAAGTCTTTGATTGTCTTGAGTGACCCCTCTAATCCACATGTGAGTCTGGTCGAAAAACTATCGTCAGTCTTCATCCATCAACGAATCATGTCAACAATAATAGTCAATCATCATAACATCTAATCATATGTACATATAATAGATCAACAACATTCAAACCCCAATTGTCCACTCACTGAATCGATCCAGAGTCTAAGGGGTTTCATCGATGCCTCTACATCCTCAATGTCCAGAGTTCTACACACTCAGGAGAACCCATTCAGTAGCACTTGTCTATGTAAATACAACAAAATAACATATCATCAAATCCATCATATCTCATAATTGTAATAAAAATGACCAATAGCATAATAACTTGGATCATTTGCAAGCAAGTGTCCTCAAGAATGGATAGTATTATAGTCATTACTAATATGAAATCGATGTTCTAAAGCAATCGTATCATCAATGGATCAACTGGTAAATCAAAACGGATGGTTTTGATGGAGCTTACTCGATGAGATTTCAGAATGGATAGATATGTTGATGAAGACTTTACCAGACATATATGAAAAAGATCATAGATCAAGAAAAGTACTCCTTAAGGGAGAGTGTTGGAGATATTAACTCCTACTTGTCTTGCTCTTAATATTTGATATTCCTCATCATAGAATGCATTATTTATTATAATATCTACTCGAGATGTTTGGTTAGGAGTGTGTTCGATCTAGATCTTATTTATGTGTGTAGTTAAGATATCATCTCAACAAATAAATTGTATGAATAACATAACGTATATATATTAATCATAAGTTTATATATTTATATGTGTGTAATGTTTCATTAATTTATTTAATAGAATATAATACGATTTTGTGTGCAATATTCTTATAAATCATACACTTTTATCAAATGTTAATTAATTTCAAGGGTATAGGTATGGAATGTCATGATCACTAAAAAATAATCTTGTACCTTACTCTAGGTGTTATCTAATAATTATACATATATGTTATATGTATATTTGTTTTCTTATAATACCAATATCTTTCATATATGATATTTTTTTAGTTAATTAAATAAAAAATAATATTTAATTTCATAATTTTTTAACAAAATTTATATTATAACGTTTTGAATAAATACAAAATAAATATTTTTAATTTTATATTATAACGTTTTGAATAAACACAAGATAAATATTTTTAATTCAAATTCAAGTAGTAATTAAAATTCAAGTGGGAATCGTGGTAAACTATTCATTCTTTACATTTATTTTTAAGTTTGACTAATATGATATGAAATGAAATTTAATTTTCATAATTAAAAATATATATATTGTTAATAATATTATTCATAATATTAAATCCTAAGATTATGATTATCAAATATCTAGTGTTTATTTGATTTAAATACTTTCTTAATTTATAAAGTAAAGAGACTGTTCTAGAATTAATCTAGTCATGTTCATTTTAACAAATTAAAAATAAATGAATCTCATTTCCATAAAATATTAAGGAAGAGTAATTTTTATTCTTTAGTACAAAATGTTTCTTCTTAATAGAATTTGTTTTTTGGTCTCTGAGACATATTGGACCAAATGACAGGCGGAATATTAGGGGCTAAATTTTTATCACGTTATTCCATGTTTTTTCTCAAATAAAAATTTGTGAATTTGAATTTGAATTTTTTTTATATGATTCACAAGAATTTTATACAATAAAATTAGTGTACATTAAACATCATAAAAACTTTATATTAACTATATAAAATTCTTAGAAATTTAAATATGGGAAAAAATATTTTCAGACATTTTACAATTTGTATATTAAAAACTAGTAAAGTTGGCCAAAAATTCTATATTTTAAAATAAATTTTGATACTTAAATTATCCTTAGACAATAAAAAAGAGTAATGAAAGAATCATTACATCTCAAAAATAAATAATAGTGAAGTTTCTTTAAATCATCATCATACAAAAAATCACAAAATTAAGTTGTCTAACCAGTTAGTGATATAATTCCATTATAACCTAAAACTTGAAACCACAAAACATCAATTATTTATTTTTGACGCGACGAGGAAATCATAAATTCAAAGATGTATTTATAATAAAAGAAGCATTTTTTTTTTTCTTTCAGCTCAATATCTTTTATTAAGAAAATAACATAATAATATCTTTTATTAAGAAAATAAAATAATACACTGTTTGGAGAATAAATATACTACACTTTTTTCCCCTTCCAAAAAAAGTAACAATAACATAATGGGATTGTTTGGAGAATACATGAATATAACTATAACATAATGGATTGTTTGGAGAATAAATATAAGAAAAATATTGTTTACTTGAAATTTTTGTATAAATAGTGGGAGATTATCCATTATTCTCATTCCGAATTTATCTTATCACTTTCTTGTTAGTTTTAAGTATATGAAGCGTTTAATTAAATATTTTTTGATTCAAATTCTTGTATAAATAGTGGGACATTCTCCTTTATTTTTATTGGATCTTTCTATGAATTTATCTCATCGCACTCTCTTGTTAGTTTTAAGTATATGGAGCATTTATTAGTCCCTATTGTAGGCGTAGAGGGAATATAGTGATCGATAAATCGTTGACCTAGTATTAGATTGTCCATTGACTAGAAATATTTCTATATTGTTTATTGTTGGAACAAGGGAAGTGAAGACATCGATTTTAATATAATAAAAAGTATCATGTTTTTCAAGATCTGATTGGACAAAGGATTGGAGGTCTTATTGCAGCCTTCACTATTCTCAATGTTAAATATCTTGACTTGTCAAAAGTATTTGGTAGTACATGGTTTTTTTGAATTATATATTTTATTATACATTGCTCGATGGTGGATTAATGCTATCATTAGTTCGAATGTCTCCCTTATCATTTTCTTCAGGGTAGAATACATTCTCTACCATATTACTATGTCTGATTTTTGCTTTATTGTTGTGTGCTTCGAGAGAAGAAGCTTTCCACGTTGCATGTTTTCTTAAATGTTTGCACAGTCCTACGCCCTTCGATGGTCCTGACAGTCTTAATTGTTTACCTAACAACTCTGGCAGTGTTAAATGATTATTGTACAGATGGGTTGCAATACAGTTTCGTTCATGATCGACATTGGTGCTCGAGTGTTCGATCCTTGTTCAGTGCTTCGTTCCATGGTTTTGGTTCTTTTTTTATTCAAATTTGAAAGGTTAAGGTCCTGCAATTGCAGTTCGAGCTCTTCATGGTTGTTCAGTGGTTTGTTGTTTCTCAACTGTGCAAGCTGTTGGACTTCCTCTTGTGGTTTGCAGTCTTTGGGGCTGAGCTCTTGTCGTCCTTTGTTGACGGGTAAGTTTCCTTGTTGTTGTTGTTTTTCAATGGTGGAAGTCCCACCATCTTTGTCTGTTCTTTTAGTTTCTATTCCTGGAAATCATGCGTCTTGCAATGCAAAGGGCTTTACAAAAAGTAGTTGGGAGCCATTAGAAGAGGGAACCATCGGGCAGGGTCTGTACGCAGGGTATGCTTTCATTCTGTGGGTGGGAACACTGCGTCTACCTGTTCTATTTCTGCTGAGTAAAGTTATTGTTTTATTTATTTCTCTTTTTTATTCTCATCTGCTGTGGGGACTAGGGGGGATTTAAGTTGAGAAGAATAAGGTTCAAAGATACATACGGGAATTGGTGCCCTGCTTTGTTTTTTTTTTCGATTTTGCTACCTTTTATTTTTTTCTCCTTCTTTTCTCTATTTTCATAGAATGTGAAACTATGTAGCAAATAGCTTCAAAGTGACAGTTGAAGAGATAAATGAGGTAATAAATGTTGAGTCGTACGAAATAGCTGCATAGTCCATTGTACATGACAACATTGACGTGGTTTTGTATAGAAATGCACTTTTTAGATTGGATGCATTCTCGTATATTGTTGGGGATTTCTTTTTTGATACATTCCAGGTTCTATTGCATTTCCTCTATTCGTCGACCGAGTTGCGCAATGGATTGATAGATTATTTCTTGACCTGTTTTAAAAATGGCAACGTTGAGGCTTTGTAGTCCTATGAATATGAATTGGAATCTGATTTTCTTCGGCAGTTGCATGGAATACAAGATGTCACTATGCATTTTTCAAAAATGCGGTTGTTTGCATCTCCAGTTCTGCCTCCGCATGAGTTGGGACTTTGGGGAGATACATGTTGTATATGATGGCTATCTAATTGGCTGAATCTATCAGTTTCCATTTGGTCATTGACAAGAAAAACAAGATATTTACTATTTAATAAAATTGCATCTGACAATCCATATTGCATCTTGTTCCATGATGCAATGCCCTCAATGGCCATTATAAACCACTGGTGTACAGAAAAATTCCCATATGCAATATAGATGGTCCTCGTATCTACTTGTTCATTATTTGCAAATGTCTTCAATCGCAATTGAAAGGGATTTTGCATTGCGTAGATTGCCATGGTTTACGGATGGAAACAAACATTGTGTCTAGCTGTGGAGATAGTCTGTTCAATGCAATTTGTTGTTTTGTACCAATAGAATTTGATGTTTAGTCACTGCAAATTTACACTATACAATCCTTTTGCAATGTAATTATAGGCACCATACAATAGGATTTTAGGTGCTTGCATCAACACCTTTTCCCATATCTCATAGAAAATATGTCGCCAGTTGGAAGTTCGCAGGAATACCTTGTGAACATGGTGCTTCCATATGAAAAAGGGCGTATGGAGGGTTGTATATTTTGTTTGCAATGCTCATCTATAATATTTAGGGTTAATATCCAGTTGTGGTTGCCCTTGCCAGATGCCACTTTCCATTCCTGGGTTATTGATTCAAATTGCGATCGAAAAATTGACATCCTTTCGTTGAAAACAGATACAACACATATCCATGATGAACCTTTGCTTGCACATATTGGTAGTTCAGGGTTGACTGTCCATGCCATCCAAATGGCATCGAATTTTCATACACGTGGAATGCTTTTTTGTGAAAATGAAAGTCCTCCTAGTTGCGATATGGGCAGACAGGGCTTGAACAAAAACAACATGCGTAAAATTCATGACAGTTGTGATGAGGCCATAGAGGGCTTAGAAAAAAAACGTAGAGTAAGTTATCACAATTTGCAAAAAATTATTCGTCAAATTCGCCTGACTTCTGATAAGGTCATAGAGGCCTTGGAAAACTTAAAGTAGTTTCTCAGAAACTGGGTGAAAGTGAAATTCATCCCGTTTTCCACTAGCTCATCCTACCCTTAGGAAAGAAACGTAGACTAAGTTACCACAACTTGAAAAAGGTCATGCGCGAGAGAAAAAAATACATTGCTACACTTCATTTTAGAGAGAAACTCACATATCACAATGTAAAGAAATTTGTTCATGCAGAACAAAGCATAAACAGGTGTTATTGCATATCCTAGAATGGTGATGCAACTATATGACTTCATGATCTACAAGTAACACCATGCAGTAGTAGCAATGAAAACTAGGAAACAATTTCTACGAATACTTCCCTGCGAAAGAAAAATGCAAGACAAAACTACATGAAACAAATGAAACACACTCCTTCCATTGCATGTGCAATTTGTGAACAATTAAATTTTTCAAAAAATAGTAAGTCTCTCACACCTGATTTGCAAGAAGAATACCTACGCCTGACATCCCAGGATAAACCATTTTCCAATGTGAAAGTTTTTCTTCCATGCAAACGATCACATGAAAATGGAAAATTGTCACAATTTGCAACCCTTGATCGAATAAGATGTAATATAACACTAGCATATGTAAGTGCACTTACGGAATGCGATGAGAGAATTGTGTCTCTGCGAATTGTATTTTCCCAAATCAAACCTTGGGGATATAAACAACCCCAGATGGGCTTAACAAGATCAAATGTTAATGTGCATGTTCAGCTAGATGTTGTGAAAAAACCATTGCCACAATCTATTAACAATACAATTACAATCCTTGTGGCTTTGAAAAGATGCTTATGATACAAAAATGCCTATCATATAGGCAAAGTGCATGTGTATGTTTTTATGAAAGCATCAAAGGAATTATGTTCCAGAGCCCTGTACAAAGCAGAGAACATTTGTATAAATGCCAACTGGAACAATGTTCTCACAGAAGAAGATGGAAACTCTGCAAATACTCTTGAAAATCATAGTGATTTTGATTCAAGTGATGAATTGGACAATGAAACAGTTGTTGAAACATTGGTGCATGGATTCACTGATTCACAGTGAATTCATGACTTGCAAGATAAAATTATCGAAATTGCACCTGCCAAGGGGCAACGCCCACTTGGAATATTCAAGGACAAATTCGCTGAGGAAATGAACTTTCCAACAATCTTCTATAGATATCCATGTGGCACTGGTATTACAGAATGATTCATTTATCATAAAATAGTCTGATGGGAGCTACTACATTCAAGCGGTTGCTTCTCCTGTCACATAACAATTTTTTTTTTCAAGACAATGCGCATAATAATCGAGCAATTTTTGTCCTACATGTGGGTCTAAATAAGAAAAGGCTAATTACAATGAATGAATTCATTCACAAAGGATGTGAAGTACAAAGTTAACCTAGAAAAAATTCTGAAATCTGATATTGGATACATAGATTTAAAAAACATCCGCACCTCTCCTGACTATTTGCAACAAAACAAAAAACATATTTTTGCAATGATCTGACAATTAGGCCCGCCAACATTTTTTGTTATATTTACAAGTGTAGAGCACTATTGGGATCCATTGGTGGCTGTGGTATCTGACTTGCATAAGAACATGAAATGTAAAAAATAAATCAATAGACTTGAAAATAGCGACACCGACTACCTCATAAGAAAAGACCCGGTGACATGTACTCTTTACTATGGACATAGAATAAATGCTTTGAGACAATTGATATGCCATGATTAAATAGTTTTCAGAAAAATATCGGACTACTTTTGATGTAGTCCCCCTACCTCCGCAGGGTTCTGCGACCTCCTGGTCTCTGGATAGATATTTTTTTGAGCAAAAATGGCTCTTTGGGCTCCTGCTGGAACCCTTTGAATGAATCCACAGGTCCCTTTGTCCTCTAGCATAGGTCTTGAGAAAATTTGTGTGCGCGCACCCCCTTCTCGGCCCTCTTCTCTATTCTAAACCAACACACACCTCGGTGTTGATTCCTTTCCAACTAGCCCCTTCTTATTTGGTGACCTCGGGCTATGACCCAAGACATAAATAACACACCTTTCGCGTTTCGGCGTTTCGGGACTCCTGCATGCGAGCTCTCCCAGGCTCCTTGTCGTTCAAATCGTCGAACACCGAAATAGAGCCTAGCTCCCACTAGGTCTTACCTTCACTCCTTACTCATATGACCTATGCCCCATGACCAATGGCTAACATCTAATCGACTCGTAGGGTTATCGCATTTCGGCGATGTAGAGGTGTAAACTCCTTGTCCCTCCAACTCTCGATTGCTGAAAGTCCAAAATCATATCTACTATAAGATCGATGGCTCTAAGCCTTCCTTGATCTAATGATCTTGGTTCTTTCAGGGTTTCACAATTTGGGGAATCACGATGCAAGGGTCTCGCTCCTTTGTCTTTCGAATCCCTGGTTGCTGACATGTCAAAATGTCTTGGTGTTTGATCAACGACTCACAATCGCCCCTGAGCTATTTCTCTATTTCACGATTCGAAGTTTTGGGAGACAAGGACCTCTATCCTTCCAACTCACTATACTTAAAATCGTGATGTGGACCAATGGTCCATATCTTCTTGTGGTCGATGGTTCGAAACTTTTAGGCCTTTCCCCGAAATCTTGACCGCTTGCCATGTGTCCTCCTGTGGACAGTCATGATTCTTTCAGGATTTTGTTGAGTCCTCTCCTTTGCTTCTATGAAGGTTAAACCTCGTTTTCCTATTTCCAGATCCGATAGCTATCGATTCTTTACACAAGATGTGATAGTCATGATCTGATCTTCTATACACCTTTTAGGGACTTAATCCCATGCATGTATCCTTGGTCCAACGACTCTCGGGCCACTACGATTTTGATGATTGGAAGTATGGGGTGCAGCCTCCTCTTCTCCTCCAACCCCTGATTCCCGAATGTGTGGATATCCAAGGGTTTAAACCCCCTGTGCCTTCACCCGATCCAATGGTTTTCAGGTATTGGCGTTATATCTAATGGTTCAAATATATCCTCCTTGCGCTCTCTCCTCCTGTGTGCCTGGACGTAGATTCAACAGTCTGGATCTTTCCTCCCAGTCTTGGTCCACCAACAATTGTTCTCTTCCTCCTGAGCTTTCTTGGATTTTTGACTTAGAAGATTTTCTATGTCTTGAAGGTCCCAACCTTCGACTCTTCTTCTTGCGATCCAAGTTCCTTTGGGTGTCGTCTACATTATAGAAGCATTGTCCCTTCTGATCTTCATCCTCTCAGAGATTTACTCCTATGCACAATTTGCATTTGAGGATCTCGAATAACTCAGATTCGAGAAGTTTTCTTGAAAATAAAACTCATTACGTCCAGCTGGCATTCTCCTGCTCGATGCACACCTTGCAGAGCCTACAAAGTATTGAGCAACCCTGTGAGTGTCTTCTCTTCGACACTTCTCTTTTCTCAGAACTCGAAATAGAGTTCCCTAGTGCACTCTATGCACTCGCTCGATGCCCTCTTGGCAAAGCTCTATAGAACCTTCAGTAGTTCTATCTTCCTTGAACTCAAGACAAATTTCCTTCCTATGCACTCCTTGCACCTCTACTAATGAAGATTCAATGCTATCCCTCTTGAGCTTTCCTGAGGTTGTCTTACATCTGTCAACACACACCTTGCGGACTATGTGCACTCCTTGCACTTGGAAACTCCAAGATGGGAAGAAATTGAAACTTATGAAATACTTCACCAGTTATGCATTCAAAACACGAAATGCATAAAAACATGTAAGCACATACAAACAATTCATGGCAGGAAAAATTGCTCTTCTATTAATTCAAAAATTCCTATATAAGGTGTTTACAAAGGCTGGACTATAATAAGTCTCATCTCTCTCTTGAGACCTCTCTGTTCTAGTCTCTCCTCCTATCTCTCTCATTCTCTGTCTTATGACTCTCTCTCTACTCTACTCCTTGAGAGACTCACTAAAAAAGAGGGATTTTCTTGAGCTTATCCTCATCCACCACCTCTCTGCTATCTCTATCTTAGAGAGGCTCCTAATCCTATGGCTACATTACACAAAAGGAAGTCGCAGACCTAACTGATATGGACTTAGATGCAGGTAACCATTAAAGGAGACCTCAACCACTGTCTATACAAAGGCATGATCTGGTCTCTATCATCCTTACAACATTAAATTCAAATTCAAATTTTGAAAAATGAGAGGGTTGTGCCTCTCCCTTTCATGAATGCATGCTGGATGTGCTGGTTGGTTGGCACTTATGTTGAGCTGGAGCGATGGTCCTGCATCATACTCCTCAACTGGAAAGGTCATGAGCTCCTTCTCATGAAATCCTCTTCTCTAGTGTTGAAATCCACCTGGATCCCAAACTTTCCCTTGGAGCTGTCCTCCGGCTCCTCTCCAACTATGTTGTTGTTGCTATTGATGCTTCTTCTTCCATACATTTCTTGCAGGCTACTTGTTGTTCAAATTCCTCCTTCTGACTACTTCTTGTACTGACCTCAACATCAACCTCCTGATATTCTCAATCACCCTGTCCAGCTTCTCTAGTGGTTGTCTCTCCTTATGCAATCTTCTCTGCTGCACTTCTGTCTCCTCAATGGGAAGATCTTCTCGATGTCCCTTCTATTTTTATCTCTCTTTATGGCACTAAGTGGCCACTCGGCTGAAAACTCCAGCTCTGCAGTCTCCTTACTGAACTACTACTCAGCTTCTTCCTGGGGAAGTTCTGCTACTGCCATTTCTCCTCCTGGCATACTTCTATCTTCTTCCAGCTTCTCCCTAGGCTGGTATGTTTCACTACCTACTTCCAACTTAGCCTATTGGATGTGAAAAATTTGCACCATCACCCTCCTTTCCAGGGCTTCCAATTCTTCACACAGGTCAACAACATCCATGTTGTTTGATTCCTCTTCTTCTTCTTCTTCTTCTTCTACAGCTTCCAGTACTACAGTGATTTCCTGTCCAGCTTCGTGGCTGAAAATTTTGAGCCATTCTATTGAATGCTCATCTTCCGCTTCTTGGGAAAATGTCAATGTCTTCTCCATTTCTTCCTCCATGATAGTTTCTGCTGGTTGTCCTCCTACTGTTGTTATATCTACAACACATCTTCTGGCCTCAACTAGGTTGCTTGCTAGGAACACCTCTATTCCTCCAATGATCATAATTCTCTTATGATTCTCTCCTCTCAGCACTCCTTACTGATCTGAATTCTCCTCTGAGTTCATGAGACTTTCAGATAGTCTCATCTCTTTCCCCTTGCCTAGCTGGAAATTTGGGAATTTTTTGTTGCCCACCTGCCAATCTATGAGATGATCTGATCCCATCTCATTGCCCACTTGGAAATATGAACTTTCACCACTTCCCCCTTGGCAGTACAGGAGACCTTCCACTGATCTCTTTCCATTGCCCACTTGGCAACTTGAAAGTCCACTTTTGCCCACCTAGTATTTTATGAGATCCTCTGTTAATCTCATAACATTGCCCACTTGGAAATATGAATTTCCATGGTTTTCCTCCTGAAAGTCTATGAGATCCTCGAATGATCCCATTTCATTGCCCACCTGGTCATTTGAAAATTCATCCCCGCCCTCCTGGCAGTTTATAAGAACTAAAATTGATCCCTCTTCCTCATCACTGAGGGTTTCTCTGACTTCTGGCTCACAGATGCAAACCATCTCTGTGTCACTGAGGATTTCAACATACCTCAGCCTACCACATCCTCAACTCTTGTTGTTGTTTCTTTGCCAACAACTTTTGAACAGGCCATTTGGATTTCCTGTTCAGAGGCCATTCATACCTCCAATGTACTTTTGCCTTCTGCTGCATCTTCAATGTTAGTAATTCCATTCTCACCCTTATCTCAATGACTTTTTTTTCAGTCTTTGATTTACTCATCTACTGGTGGTCTCCTCTTCCACCATGCTCATGGCCTTCAATAGCCATTTCCATATTTCACCTGCCCTCCTAGCAAGTGTATGGATCACTCTACGTCTGAGAGCATCTCCATGTCCTCCTACAACTCACCTGGTTGTCTATTGACTACTGCACACCTTGTAACAATATTCACAGAGCATCATTACTCTATATCCTCCTTCACCTGCTGTCTCCTTTGCCTGAAGTCTACAGACGAAAATATAAGCTCTGATACCACATGATGCAGTCCCCCTACCTCAACAGGTTTATGCGACCTCCTAGTCTCTGGATCAATCTTTTTCTATGTCAAAATGGTTGTTTAGGCTCCTACTGGAACCCTTTGAACAAATCCATAGGTCCCTTTTTCTTCTGGAAAATGTCTTGAGAAAATCTGCGCGCATGCCCCCTTTTTAGTGCTATTCTCTGTTCTAAACTAACACACACCTCGGCGTTGATTCCTTTCCAAATAGCCCCTTCTTATCTGGTGACCTCGAGCTATGACCCAAGATGTAAACAACACACCTTTCACGTTTTGGGGTTTCGAGACTCCTGCATGCGAGCTCTCCCAGGATCCTTGTCCTTCGAATCGCCAAACCCAAAAATAGAGCCTAGCTCCCACTAGCTCCTACCTTCACTCCTGACTCATATGACCTCCGCCCCATGACCAACGGTTAACATCCAACTGAATCCCCATGTTTTCACATTTCAGCGATGTGGAGGGGTTAACTCCTTGTCCCTCCAACTCCTGATTACTGAAAGTCGAAATTGTATCTACTACAAGATCGACGACTCTAAGCCTTCCTTGATCTAACGATCCTCATTCTTTTGGGGTTTTGCGATTTGGGGAATTGCGATGCAAGGGTACCTCTCCTTTGTATTTTGAATCCTTAGTTGCCGAAATGATGAAATGTCTCAACGTTTGATCAACGGCTCACAATAGCCCCTGAGACACTCCGGTCCGCGTCCGGCCTCACTATTTTGCTATTTTGCAATTCAGGGTTTTGAGAGACAAGGACCTTTATCCTTCCAGCTCGTGATACTTGAAATCGCGATGTGGAAAAATGATCCAGATCTGGATATGATCGACAGTTTGAATCTTTCGAGCCTTTCCCCGAAATATTCACCGCTTGCCACATGTCCTCCTGTGGACAGTCACAATGCTTTCGGGATTTTGTCGATTCCTCTCCTTTGATTCTACGAGGGTTAAACCTAGTTCTCCTCTTTCCATATCCAATGGCTATCGCTCCTTTACATGAGATCTAATGGTCATGATATGATCCACTGTGCACCTCCTAGGGACTAAATCTTGTGCATGTATCCTTGATCGAGCGACTCTCGGTCCACTGCACTTCAGATCGAACGAGTGGCACGATTTTGCGATTTCAGAGATTTCAAATATGGGGTGCAGCCTCCTCTACTCCTCCAACCCCCGATTCCCAAATGTTTGGATATCCAAGGGTTTAAACCTCCTGCTCCTTCGCTAGATCCAACAGTTATTGGGTATTGGCATTAGATCTGACGGTTTAGATCTATCTTCCTTGCGCTCTCTCCTCCTGTGTGTCTGGATGTAGATTCAATGGTCCAAATCTTTCCTCCTAGTGCTAGTCCAATGATAGTTGTGCTCTTCCTCCTGAGATTTCTTGGATTTTTTACTTAGAAGATTTTCTAAGTCTCGAAGGTCTAGACCTTCAACTCTTCCTCTTGCGAGCTTGGTTCCTTTGGGTATCGTTTTCGTTATAGAAGTGTTGTCCCTTATGATATTTGTCCACTTGGAGACTTACTCCTGTGCACACTTTGTGTTGAAGGATCTCGAATAACTCTGATTCGAGAAGTTTTCTTGAAAAGAAAACTCCTTACGCCCACCTGGCGTTCTCCTGCTCGATGCACACTTTGCAAAGCCTACAGATTATTGAGCAACCCTGTGAGTGTCTTCTCTTGGACACTTCTCCTTTCTTAGAACTCAAAATAGAGTTCCCTAGTGCACTCTATGCACTCACTCAATGCCCTCTTAGCAGAGCTCTACAAAAAATTCAGTAGTTATGTCTTCCCTGAACTTGAGACAGAGTTCCTTCCTGTGCACTCCTTGCACCTCTGCTGATGAAGATTCAATGTTATCCCTCTTGAGATTTCCTAAGGTTGTCTTACATCTATCAAATCACACCTTGCGGACTATGTGCACTCCTTGCACTCGGAAACTCCAAGACGGGAAGAAATTGAAACTTATGAAATACTTCACCAGTTATGCATTCAAAACATGAAATGCATAAAAACATGCCAGAACATACAGACAATTCATGGAAGGAAAAACTACTCTTATATTAATTCAGAAATGCCTATACAAGGTGTTTACAAAGGCTAGATTGTAACAAGTCTCATCTCTCTCTCTTGAGACCTCTCTTCTCCGATCTCTCCTCCTATATCTCTCATTTTCTATCCTATTACTCTCTCTCTACTCTACTCCTCGAGAGACTCATTACAAAAGAGGGCTTCTCTTGAGCTTATCCTGATCCACTGCCTCTGTGCTATCACTATCTCAGAGAGACTCCTACTCCTATGGCTACATTACACAAAAGGAAGTCGCAGACCTGACTGATCTGGACTTAGCTGCAGGTAACCATTAAAGGAAACCTCAACCACTACCTGTACAAAGGCATGATCTGGTCTCTATCAACCTTACAACATTAAATTCAAATTCAAATTTTAAAAAATGAGAGGGTCGTGCCTCTCCCTTTCATGAATGCGTGCTGGATGTGCTTACTGGCTGGCACTTATGCTGAGTTGGAGCAATGATCCTACATCATCTTTTTTGTCACTRAATTCCATAATAGGGGAAATGAACATGACCACGCACTGTTTTGGATAGAGGATGCACCAGTGTATGGAGMCGATAACAATTTAGAAATCAAACAATTTGTGGATAAATGCATAACATGCAACATAGATCATTTGGATCCAGAACTTGTGAAATTCCATAGACATTACCATACAAGAAGTTGTAGAAGACTAAAAAACTCACATTGCAGATACAACTTTCCCATGCTGCCAATGAGAGCTACAAGAATCATAGAGCCAATTAGTGTAGAGGAAAATGTTGTTGTTGAGAAATCTAAATCCTTGTTCGCATTTCTAGAAGAAGGGGGATTTGACAAAATGATGAGCTTTGATGCCTTATTGACACAGGTAAATATTTCAGAAGATGAGTACATCCAAGCCATACAATGTATGCTTAGGCAACCATCACTTTTCCTTAAATGAAAACTCTCCCATGTTTGGAACATCAGTTTCTCCAAGGATATGCCAGTTATGTGGAAAGAAAATACAGATGCTCAGTACGTGATGAATTCATATGCTGCAACATCATACTATACCTTGTATATGACGAATATTGACAAATCTATGACAAGTGCATTCAGAAAAATATGCAAAGAACATGGAATAAGTCATATTGATGCCATACAAATGATACACACACTTGGCAATACATTGCTTAATATTCAACAAATGTCTGCTCAACACGCAGTTCACATCGCACTTTCCTTTCCTCTCACTTGTAGTTCAAGAAAATGTGTCTTTATAAAGACATCTCCACTTGAAAAATGTAGATTTTTCCTTAAACCACCAGTTTTGTTGCAACAAGAGCTCGACAATTCAGAGGATTTGGTATGCCACTCTATTATTCATTATTACATCCAACGTCTGTCTCCTATTAGGCATATCTTCTTAGCAGAATTTGTATCGCATTACAAAAAAAATTGTGCACCCATATCAAAAAGAAAAAAACCCTCTGTCATATGATTTGTCAAATACAACAAACATTGTGACTATGAAAACTATTGTAGCGAAAAAATGTTGTTGTACATTCCGTTTGATGAAAATGAAGAGACATTAATGCATAACTTTTGTACATGGAAGGCTGTGTATGTTGCATCTGAGACTATGGTGCACATCAATGAAGCTAGATTTACCTACAATTTTAATCCAACATGGAGCAATCTAGGGGTTGCACTTAATGACCTAGAAAACCTTGGCGATCATGATGACACATTTAGAGACCCAAAAGCAACTAGAACTGCTTTCGAGTCCTATGACTTACAAGGAGATTTGCCTCATCCTCCAGCGGTTGGAAGTAAAAAATGTATCAATCTTGGTTTTCAAGTTACAAAACATCCTTTCCTAATTGAAAATAATGAATACCACAGAATAAGATGTCTATTGAATCGTGAATAACAAATAATTGTAAAGGATATTTCTCTTAAAAAATGCTTGAACATGAACAGTCTTGTGCATGTGTTCCTTACAGGTGGACCGGGAATAGGCAAGACATTCACAACAAAAGTATTGTTCCAAATGATTATATGAATCTATGATTCAAACAATTCCTCTGATCCTATGAAACCAAAGGGCCTAATAATTGCATACACAGGAAAATATGCATACAATGCTGGTGGAACAATAGTCCACTCTGCATTTTTAATGTCTTTTAACAAGTCACAGTTTCTTCCACTTAGCAAGGAAATGTTGGATACATTATCTAAGCTTTATGAGGAACTCCAACTTGTCTTTATAGATGAATCATCTTTGATTGGGAGTCGGTTCTTGTATTCCATTGACAACCAACTAAGAAGCATAAAACATGTGCAGACAAAATACTTTGGAAACATTGACATGATATTCTGTGGGGATATTTACCCGGCACAACCCATCCAAGATTCTTTGAAATTTGAACAACCCATGGTCAACATGGAAACAATCACCCATGACTTCTGTAGAGACAATATTGTTCGAAATACTAAAACAACTGAGAGGGGGGGTGAATCAGTTGTTTATAATCTTAAACAATTTTATACCTTTTAAATAATTATAAAGAATTCTTCTTGTGTCATCAAGCAACATACAACA
>SNQJ01S0000833.1:14157-30906 GCA_010110895.2 Picea sitchensis | reverse complement strand
CTGCTGCATGATTCGCCCTCGTTGTTAATACTATTATTATGACGTTTATCATTCTGAACCGCATGTTCTCCTTCAATAAATAAATGGGCGTCGGAGCTTGAGATCCAAAGCTCTAAAAATTGTAGTTGAGTTTACTAAATTTTTATTATGCTTAAACGCTTTATATATTAATTTATCTAAACACCTCTAGCTTGTTTATGCCGATGGTAGAGAAACTTGGAATGAAAAAAAAGTTCATTGGTTTGTACAATTTACATTCTCTTGAATTATGGATTTGTTGTTCAGTTTTAGCTTCTTCTCATCCCATTCTGTCTCTTTTATTATACGTCCTTTGTTTGTCAGTTATCTGTTTATATCTCAATTTAAATAGAGGGAGGTTATTTTTTTTTATTGGTGTTGGTTAGTTGTTTTATGAAATGGTTTTCTCTTTTGGAATTGGGTGATATAAATTTATATGAATCATTATTTTTGTTGATCAGATTTCATTTTTAAATGTAAAAATAGATTCAGTATACTAAAAAATTGTCAAGACACTCAGATTAAATATCTCCCTAAAAAATGATCATTTTTTAGAATCTTTAGCCTAGAACTTTGTTATTTACTACTAAAACTGTTGATGGTTGAATTTACTACTTTACTTTCTGGTTTGAAATGTCTAACAGAATATTTTCATGTGAAAATTCATTATATTAAGTTTATTTATTTTAATATTTTCTTATAAAAAATCATTATATTAAATTTATTTATTTATTTTGAAAAAATCAAAACTAGATATTTTTTTAATTCTAATTTTAAAAATATTATTAATTATTTAAAATATTCTAAAACATTATTAAATGTGAAAATTATAGAAAATTATAAAATATGAAATTAGTCTCCTCAAGAGTATCTTGATTCTCTACAAGAAAATATGGGGAGATGTTGAGGAGTTAAGTTAGGTTAAATACTTAAACTAGTAGTTTAAGAAATTAGTCTCTGTATAGATGTGCTCTATAAAACATTATTTTTGCATATTAATTTTGTAAATTTAGTTTTGTAAACTGGTTTATATTTAATTATATGTGATCATTTTTTTTTTAACCAAAACTTATTCTATCTTCAAATCTTTGAATAAAAATATGATCTTATTCAACAAATATTAAGATTAAGATTACTTGTGTTAGCACTCTGTAAATCTATTGGGGTGCATAGACAAACGACAGAGGTAATTGTTTCACCCAGCTTTAGAGCTGAGGCACTAGCCTGTTCAACTCAAAGAAAGCTCTCTCGTGTCACTTGATATATCTATGGAAATTGGTGGTTAGATTTTGTTTGTTTTGGGGGTTTTTAATAAAGTTGTTGGCAATGAAGGGGAGGAACACACAGGGCTATGGAGTCAAAATTTCTGAAAATGAATGAAAACAGTGATCAACAGGTAGAACTATCCAGAGGATAAAGGCTAAATGAAGTAATGAATCTGAGTTATAAATGGAATTTAATTAGAATGGTAAGAGGAAAGATAAACAGATAACTGCATCAGAGCATTACGTGAATGAATTTTGAATAAGCTAAGAAGAAACATACATAGTTTAAATTGCTTAAGCCAAGAACATCAAATGATGAATTCTGGGCCTTTAACTCTCCATTTCAAACAAAAGAAAAATGTATATGGCATAAATATCACAGGAAACACATACAATGAGGGAAGACAAAGCTAGTTCATATCACGATGAATTCTGGGCCTTTAACTCTCCATTTCAAACAAAAGAAAAATGTATATGGCATAAATATCACAGGAAACACATACAATGAGGGAAGACAAAGCTAGTTCATATCACTGCCAATCAGAATCTTTTCATAAACAGGTCAAAATGCTTCTGCATAAGTAAATGCTTCTGCATAAGTATTCAATTCAGTCCCAGAAAATTTACAATAGAGTTCAGAACCACCAGAGTGGTGCCCTTTCACTTCTGTCAACCTCTAATGCACTCAAAACCTCTAACACTTATACAATTCAAGTTCCTACAGTGTGCAACCGGTTACACTAACTGAAAAGAAATGTTTCAGCTTCTACTGAAAAGAAATGTTTTAGCTTCTACAATGATTACAAATAACTGTTTTCAGAAAAAAAATGTTTCATGATCTCTACAGATTCCTCTGATGCTCTAGTTCCTTCCTCTGCCAGGTTCTCTTTGAAATTCCTCACATAATATTTTAATTGAATTTATTCATATTCTCATTAAACATTTGAGAATAATATATTTGAAATAAAAGTAATTCCCAAATATTTTTTATCCTAGAGAATTAAATTCCCATAGTTTAATTCATGCTTGTGGTCTTTAAAAGCATGTCTTGTTTTGTCCAATTCACCATTCACTGTAACAAAAAATTACTGTTACTATTTCCTGTGAAAAACATTTACTGTGTAATGCTTTTTCCAATTTACCGTTACACTGTAGAAAAAACATTTACTGTGTGTTTTTCCAATTTACCGTCTTTGGTAAAATACATTTTATCTTCTTCTTTTACTTTTGTAAATCTTTGAATAAATAATTATCCAAGTCTTTGTTCACTTGCATCTTCCCATTTAAATCTTTTGCTTGGAAATAACATTAATGTGTAAAATTTAAATCTTACCTCCCTAAAACTTTTTCACCATGAGGAGGAATTTATTTTATTGGAAATCCCATAATCATTATTGAAATACATTCCCAGAAAAGTGTCTTTAAATATTAATATAAATATTTTAATATAAAAATGACTTGCCAGTAAATACTTTTTCTAATTTTTTTAAATACTTTGGGCATATGAGATATAAAAATATTTATATTAAATACTTATTTTCTAATTTTTTAAATACTTTGGGCATATGAGACTTTAACACATGACTTTGTGGATAGGATAAGGGTGCTTAATAAAATGAATATTTTTTATTTTCAATGGAAATATGAAAATTTGAGATTCGTGATATGATATGATTTGACGTGATTCCATAAATTAAATATTGGATTAAATATTAATATAAATATTTTAATATAAAAATATTTATATTAAATACTTATTTTCTAATTTTTTAAATACTTTGGGCATATGAGACTTTAACACATGACTTTGTGGATAGGATAAGGGTGCTTAATAAAATGAATATTTTTTATTTTCAATGGAAATATGAAAATAAGGGTAAAAATGAATGAAGTGATGGAACTAAGCGAATTAGATAAGCATTAAGACTAGGTATAGGTTTGGGATATTTGTCAAATTTTTGACTTATGGAGGACATCAATATTTTGGATGATCAGTTGAGCTAAAGATTTAGGTGATGAGAACTTGATAAAACTGGTAAAAAAGTTTTGAATTCTGAGTGGAAAAATAACATAAGGCCAAGACGCTTTGGGAAAAAATGATACAAATTAGTAGGTGATAATAACTTCCATTTAATTTTATTGAAGAGATATAGCTATATTGATAATATAAGATTTTTAGTTTTATTGGAGAGATATAACTATATTGAAAATATACTATGTTTTTAGACTATTTTCATGTAGTTTTATTTATTTATTGTATTTAGATTAGATAAATGTTTTATAACTCAATATGTGTGGAAGATGTTAAAGCATTAGTGTCCTGAGAGGTTAACATTAAATGATAACAATACATTTTCTCCATGTTTGATGGATCGTAATTTAAAATAAATCTAGTTTCATTTATTTACAAATTTTTCAAATATGTAAAACAATTTCTTTTAAAATAGAGTTTTACTTTTAACCGTGTTATGCAACATTTAGATTTAAATATTTAAGGGAAAATAAGTGATTACATGTATTTACTTTACGTATTTGGCTTGAATGCTTTTGGAATTTTTGGAGGAGATATAGGCCGAAATTTTCTTTATTTCTTTATCATGAGCACATTTCCCACTATTGGGATTTGGTTATGCAGATACGGTTTTAATCATGCGTATAACCTAATCGAGAACTCGCATCATGATCCTAGTTTCGGGTCCCTTGGTTAAGCACATAAGGTTTTAATAATATGTATAATCTTATCGAGCGCTCGCATCATGATCATAGTATCGGATCCCACTCCTAGTTTAGGTTCGAGTGTTAAGCTAAGGCTCTAGTCCTTAGGTCACGTTGTGAGATTATATGTTGATCATATAGCTAACGAATCAAGATATATCACTTAAGAATAAAATACTTAACTATTTTTATATACATAATAAAATTATTTTTTGCCAAAAAAACATTGATAATGTGTTGTTATCACATCAAAGGAACATGTAGTGAATTAAATTATAAATGGGATTTTACATGTATTGTAATCATAACAAGAAATTGTGTCTAATTTAAAGTTATGAGATGACAATGTGTGGGTTTGTGATGTGCATGTAGTAGTTATATATGTATAAATGTATGATAGCTAAAAATATTTTTCAAAATTGCATGTTTTATAAAGCTTAAGTGAGTTTAATGGATAAGAACATGTTTTTCTTCCTAAGAGGTGACAAGTTCAAATTCATAGGAAGGTAGGGTATGTATACTTTTTTAAACTTTAGCACTAAAATCGTTGCACGGAAGGAATCCCTTGTCCCACAAACGAAGGGGTCTAATATACCAAATAAACTTTAGCATCAATTTAGAGAATCTTTTCATTATTGATAAACCTTTTCACCTCCTCACTCAAATAAGAAACAAAATAATAAAAATGAAATAATTAAATAATTTTATTTTATAAAAATATAATCAAATTAAACTATTGTACAACATTTTATTTTATAAAAATATAATCAAATTGAATTATTATGCAACATTCCATTTAAATCCTCAATCTCAAACTCATCTTTAAAAACATGAACATGGAATACATTTTGAAATATATTATTTATGCTTAATCTCAAACTCATCTCTAAAAACATTGAATAAATTTTGAAATATATTAATCTTTATATATTGAATACCTTTTAAAATATATTAATTATGCTTAATCTCAAACCCATCTTTAGAAACATTGAATACGTTTTGAAATATATTAATTATATATCTATATCTCTACATTAATTTAATACACATTATATGTAACATAATGATAAAATATTAAAGTATAGAATGAACTAATTTTGATGGTGCATATGTCTTGACATTTATGAGTCATAATGTATCTCATGTGGTAGTACACTTATGCATAACTATAATAATTATTATATTTTTAAAAGTAAAAATATAAAAATAGTGTTCTTCAAGTAAAAAAAAATTATTTAAAAATAATACATATTTTTTGAAATTATAAAAATAAAAATTATAGATTTTCAGTTTTGATCTTAAAGAAAAAATAAATATAAATTTTTTTAAAATATATAATTTTTATTAAAAAAAATAGTGTTTAAAAACATTATGTGACACTTAACAATTATTAACAAATGAGATCCACAACTAACAAAATATAAGTTATTTAAATTACTAAAAAATCATTATTCAAGTAACATAAAAATTATAAGATCAACATCTAAAACCTATGCATCCAATATCATTCATGTTATTGTTATTTAACCATTTAAAAAAAACTATTTCAACTCTAGTAAATTGATTAAATCATTTAATAATGAATAAAATTGAAGTCTTTAGAAGTAAACACCCACCCATTCATAATCTTGCATATAGTTCATTGAAATCTTATAATTTGGTTCTCAACTACATAATAAATTCAAGGGTTAGTGTTCTAATCACACATGTGGATTTGTTGTTTATGGAATGAGTAATTAAATTTGTGATTATGCATTAAGAATTAGTTTTGAATATAATGTTTTTGTTCTCATTGGATTATAGGTATGTATTAAAAATATGGGGATTTTAATCCCACAATCAACTTGAAATAATTCCTACTCAAAATGTTATGTCATTGAATGCAAGCATTGTTGGATATTCCTAGAATGTCTATCCCTCTGAAGGATTTTGGGGTCAAATTTTGAGGACATTTCCTTCCAATCATGTGGATAGTATCATAATCTTACTCTTACCAAAAATATCCTTACAAAAACTAGCGATGTGCAACATTTTTACTAATTTTTTACTTCTTGACCTATTCACCGGTACATGTTCTTAAAGGGTTCTATGATATGATTTGGGACTCTCCATAAAATATAGAATAACCATAGGATTGGTAGACCATAAATTCAATTATACCATTGATTCCAATGTAGTAATATCGAATCAATCTCCTACAATTCCTATGGCCCAGTGTTCATTTTCTAGTTCTTGTTGTTGTTTCTAAAAGTAGAGTTTTTATTAGTAATAGGAAATACAAAATTTGCATTCAAGAGAGATATTTTCATAAATCCACCCTAGGATTGGGTGAAAAACATTCTCACCACAGTCTTTCCATGCCACACTTCATCTAATTAAGGATAATTAATTTTACTGATTGGTTTGCTTGTTTTTCCATGGGATTAATTTTCCATGTTTCCTTGAATGTTGCAAGCCATAAGTTGTACCTAACCATAAATGAAAAAAGAATCCTTGAATAGATGAAAAATTATGGTTTTATGATACTAGAGTAATTCTAGACATGCCCTTACTTTGTGGCTCCCAAAAAATATTTTACTTCAAGCATATAGACAACATGATAAACTTAGCCTTACCTAATAACACTTGTAGAAAATTACAATATGAAAATATCCTTTTTAGTTTGGTTCTTTTTCCCTAGAGACCAATTTTCCATTTGTCCTTGATTAGCTTTGGGCCACAAGTTCCAAAACCAATCCTTGCATAGATGAAATTTTCATTTCTTTGGATTGTTCACATTACGGTACGAACATGAGTGCCCCTCTCATATGATAACCATGGTTCAATATATGTTTTCTTTAATGATTTCCAAAACTAGGGTTTGGTTAGTGTGAGGCAATGCAAATCTTCAATTTGTGGGTCAAATTTTGAAAACATTTCTTGAAACGTGTGTGGATAATGTACTTACATCCAACCTACCAAAACACAATTTTCAAAACTAATAACATGCAACTTATTTGCATGGCTTGTTTTTTCCTCTAAGACCAAATTGTCATGTATCATTGAATATCTTTGGGTTGTGAGTTGTAATTCACCATAAAATGAAAATCAAGCCTCAAATCATTGAAATATCTATTTCATTGTAGTCATGAAATTGGATCACCAGTAGTCATGGCCCTTTCCTAGGAGTCACATGGCCCAACCTTTATCTTCCTCAATGATTGCTAAAAAAAATATTTCTCTATGAGAGGAAATGAAAGATTTTCATTCGATGGTCAAATTTTGAAACCAACAACCATAATGTGTGTGGAAATCATACTTAGTAGCAATAAATGAAACATATTTTTCCTGTTCAATTTTTGTTTTTTCTCTCATCAACATTTTTCCATATATCCTCAAATTGGTATTGGTCACATGTTACAACTCACCAAGAAATGTCACTGGGTCTCAAATCAAAGAACCTTAAAATTCATGGACCCATGATATCAAAGAACTGCTAAGATCACCCCTCTCCCATCAATGCCATGAATTAAAGGTTGCCTTTTTTTATGATTTTTGAAACTAGGTTCTTTCTAGTGAGACAAAATTCATTTCCATAAGGGGTTATATTTTCAAAATGATGCCGCAAAATATGTGGAAAACATCCTCACTTCAACCTTGCATAACATTATTTTAAAATCTTTTGATATGTTATTTTCATTCTTGGTTAAATGTTTTCTCCTCGTGGACCAATTTGTCATGTACCCTTAAATAGATCTATGTAGTGGGTTACAACCAAGCATAAAATAGGAAATATGAATTGCATCTATATACTATTTATTCTCTTTACCTTGTGAAATTGAAATACCACTATGGTACCCCTCTCCCATGAATCCCATGGCTTGATACTTGTCTTTTGATGATTCCCAAAACTAGTGTTTTAATATTTGCATCCCAACATAATTTTATAACATTTCGCCATAAAAGTTCGGAAATCACAACACACACCATTACATAAACATGATTCCTAGTATTTACTACACAAAACTTTTATTCTAACTCTATTTATTTTTCTAGCAATGACTTTTTATTTATCCTTGCATGACTTTTTCTTTATCCTTACATGGTTATACATCATAAATTATAACTCAAGAAAAAAAGTAAACCAGATATCATATCAAAGAAATGTCAATGAGTCCATGATATTGGACTCATGTAACTAGTATACAACTTAGAGAACACCTCAATCCTAAGTACCATGCCACAACTTTCATTTATTTCCATGATTTCTAAAATTATTTTTTTTCTATGTCATAGACAAAGGTAAATACTCATTTGTTGGTAAAATTTTGAAAACTCTTCTGCAAAAGTATGTGGATAGGGTCACCTCAATAATCTCCCAACATGCTTCCTAGATATGCAAACATAAAACATTCATTCTTCGTTTGTTTTTTTCTTTTGGAATAATTTTTCGTGTGCCTTTTGATACCTCCAAGCTACTAGTTGAATCTTTCAATAAAATGAAATTAGATTTCATATTAATGAACCATTGTTTGTGTTTTACTTGTAATATCAAAGTAACACTAAGGTTACCGCTTACCCGTGAGTCACATGGCTTAATACCTTTTTTTATGAGTTGTGAAACTAGTGTTTTGTTAAGTGAGAGGTAATGCAAAATTTGCATTTCGGCGTAAAATTCTAAAAATGTTTCTATAGAGTGTGTGGAAAAGATAATCATACTATCTTCTCTAAACAAACTTTTCAAAATTCATGACATGTCACGATAATATAATGATACTAGTCTTCTCTAAACAAACTTTTTAAAATTCATGACATGCTATTTTTCTTCTTGCTTTATTTTCCTTTTTCCATGGACCAATTTTCCACGTGTCCTTAACTTTCCCTAGACTATGAGTTATGACTAACCAAAAAATGGTGATGATTCCTCATATCCACCAACCATTGATTCCATTAGAATTATGGAATTAGAATATCACTAGAGGTGTTATTGTTTTGTGTGTCCCATGGTCTCATGTTTGTTTCTCCTGATGACTTTTGAAACTAGAGTTTTCGTAATAAGAGGCAATGCAAAATTTTGTTAGGATATTGGGTAACTAAAAAAAATCTATATGAATCCTAAGGAAGGAACACTTTCTCAGCTAATTGACTTCTTGGAAAGAACACTCTCTCAACATTTTGGAGGCAAAGAATATCTGGGTACAAGTTTGAAAGAAGTAATTGATCGGATCTAGCTAACTAGTTGTTAGAAGTTAGTTGTAGCTTGCCCCATTCAAACCATTATGTAATAACATGCATCCATATAAGACTACCTCCTATTCTAAATAAGGTGATGGCCATTTGGCTCTTATTTTTTGTGATAGTTCTGTTTTTTCCTATTTTAGTTAATTTCCTAAGTATTGTTGTTGTAGATCAAATGGTATTAGAGCTTTGATATAAGATGCTTTTGCTCCAATGAGTTTTAGACATAGAAATGTTTTTTACTAGTTGCTCATGTTTTCCCTCACCTAGTATTCATATCCATAGGTATTCTAGGGGTCGCTCCACCATCCATATCTTAAGAATTTTTCTACTATTTTCTCTAGATCTCCACTAACCAATCCTTTGTGGAGATTTCTAGCTTTAAAGGTGTGCCTAGGGTTCAACACAATCTCCATCTCTTCCAACATAGTGCACTTGGGTTTTTCTTGTTTCTCTTTCCCTCCACTACTCTATTCTTTGGTTGTGAGGATATTTCACTGCCCCCTGCCCACTTCTACAGTTCATGAAAGGGTTCACTAGGATTTTCGATGCCCTCCCCTCTCTTCTAGTATGCTTTGTCAACGTGATATTGTCTAGGACTTTCTAGTATTCCCTCCCTTTGGAAATCTTGATGGTGTTATTTTAGGTTGGCTATATATCCAAGGTTTTGGATCCAGGTTTTCTCCATCCAGAGCTAGATCCAAAGGATAGTCCATTAGGCTTGGATCCAACTCCATGGTTTTGGATCTACGGTTTTCTCATCTAAATCTAGATCTTGACCTCTACATCTAGGTCGAGATATTAGTTTCTTTAGTATATGAAGATAATTCCTCCTATTAGAGCCTCCTTGCCCAATGATTCTACATATACAAAAACTTCTCCCATTGAGGACCTGGATCTTTCTGTGAATGAACACATCTAGCTCTAACATAGCTCCCCAGTGCCAGTGCAGTTGGATACTCATTTATAGATTCCTACATTTTCGGGGCATATGAATTGTGAGGATATTGATTCCTAGGTACGTAGTCTATCCACTTATTTCAATACCTTCACAGAAAATAATGAATAAGATAAGTTATAGATCACCAATGTGCAATTGGAAGGGGTTGCTCAAGCTTCACGAGATGTCCAAACATATACCTCCTCTCTAGTGGTGGACTTGGTATAACCCGTTTGGAAATCCCTCCACCTATTGGTTCCATTGATACCTTTTTTCAAGTGTTGTGGAATCTCTTCTATCCCCTGGGGTACCTTCAGACTCTCCTAGCTCACTGCTTGCAAATCTTCCAACTCTTGGAATAGGCAGTACAAACCTACATTGAGTGATCCAGATTATTTTTAGAACGAAATGAGAGAGGAGATATAACAAATAAATATACAAAGATATTGTGATATAGACAATAATATAACAAATATATATCATATATATAATAAAAGGTACAAATATACAACAATGCAACTCGTTAGTGAATGAACTCGTTAGAATGTTGGAAGTTTATCTTTGAAAGGAGATGTGACAACTATGCTCAGTCACAAGAATATGATGATTACAATGAGACTCTAAAGGCCTTTTTAACATAAATAAAATCCAAAAACCTAACAATGGAATGGAAGATGAAATGCCAAAAGGTTTGCGGGCCCCAATGGGGGTAGTTGATATGTCAACTTCCCGAGGGCATACATTTTATATATGATCTTTGTTTGGGGTCTTTGATACCTCGTCATAAAGGCCTATTTGATAATTAAAATTTATATCGAGCGTCATGGAATGCCTCTAAAAGCCCCTGACCCCAAAAATTCTAAAAAAAAGTCGTTTTGTGCCTCAAAACGACCCCAAAAGTTTGGGACTCAAAAAAATGTAAAAAACTCCTATAATGGAAAACTATTCTTTGAGCTAGTGGAATAGTTGGGTGGCCACTGATATCCATCTAGATAATTGATGTATTTACCAATCTCCACATTCAACTGTAGATTCAATATATGGAAGCAATACTCATTGATAAATTTAATTATAGTCTTTTATTGTTTATATGCAAAGAGGTTGATTTATTTGAAATCTCTTCCTTAGATAAGGCCTTTCTTTGGGCCTTGGCTATTGAAGAGAATATCCCTCCTTACCTTCAATCTCCTCTATCCAAAGTTGGTCCTTCGTTAACTCCTTCTTCTCTTGCCTCTCCTACCTCAGCAAAGACTAGAAAATGGTGTTCTTATCACAAATATCACTTTCACTCTTTAGTTGAATGTCATGTTGTTTGTAATCAAAATCATGTCAAGAATATATTCACAAATGCTGCTGAGTCCTCATCAAGTGTAGTGCCCATACCTGAGTTGATCACCTTTGAGAATACTACAGTATTGAACCCTTCTCTCCTTCTCATGACCACTGATCTCACGACTACTTCACCAACACCTTTGTTCCCTCACAATTTCCATATCAAGAAATACCTAGCTAGGATCATCCTTGACAATGGTAGCCAAAACAATTTGGTTTCTCAGGATTTGGTACAAAAGTTGGTGCTTCCTACTACCCGTCATCTGACACACTACCAATTGGGTTGGGTTCATAAGGATGGTCTCCATGTGATGGTAGCCTAACGTTTTGCGCTTACTTTCTCCATCATCCCTTTCTAATATAATTATTTTTGATGTGTCTCCTTTGGATTTCACATATGTGCTTCTAGGTATCCCTTATCGAGAATAATGTCGCATTGTATATCGTTCTCGCAATAATATGTATCATGTTCAGAAAGATGGATATACCTATGTTCTCACCTCATCCTCTCTTAAATCCGCTACCTTAACTTCTAGTCAACCTACTATTCGTCAAATCAGTCTCAACAAATCCATTTCCCTCTTTTTGGTGTGCCCTCTTAAACCAAATAGACCTTCTCACACCCTTCCTTCAGATATGTCTGATTTACTCACATCCATTGTAGTTTTCTTTCTGGCACCCATCAAAATAATTCTCATCTATTCCCTTCAACATTCCATTGATATTATTCCTTGAGAAAGTTTGTCCAATGCCCCTTCTTATCACCTAGCTCCTCATGAGGCTTAGGATGTGTAATTCCAACTCAAGCAACTTCTTAATATCGACCACATCCAACTAAGTTCTTCACCTTGTGCCTCTCCTTCCATCATCATTCCCAAGAAGGAGTGTGAGGAATGGCATCTAGTCATAGACTATTGAGCTCTTAATAACACCATGGTCAAAAATCATTACCCTCTACCATGCATTGATGATTTACTGGATCATTTGAAGGGTGCTCATTTCTTTACCAAAATGGATCTTACATGAGGGAATCATTAGGTTTTCATGAATATTTCATACACATGGAAGAAGGATTTAAAAACAAAATTTGGATTTTATGAATGGATGGTGATGCCATTGACTCTTACTAATGCCATTGCCACTTTCATGAGGCTAATCAATGGAATTATTAGAGAACATTTGGGAAACATTGTGGTGATCTATTTGGATGATATTTTTGTCTTTAGCAAGACCTAGGAGGATCATTTGAATGTGTGCATTGTTTTATATTTATTGCACACTCACAACTATAAGTAAAACATCATAATTCGTCTTTTGGGAAATCTTCAGTTCAATATTTGGTTTTTGTTGTCACTACTGAGGGTGTTATCCTAAACCCTAATAACATCCAAGATCTTGCATAGTGTCCAGTGCCTAAATTAGCTTTGGAAATCAAGATATTTATGGCTGGAATTAATTTTTATCGATGGTTCATTACTCACGTATCTCAGTTATCATGCCATCTTCATCGGCTTTCCAATCATTAAACAGTTTGTGTGGTCTCCATTGGCACAACAACAATTTAAGGCTCTAAAAACTTCTCCTTGTTCTACTATTTTACTTCACTTACCTAGTATTTGGTCTCCCTTTCAGATTGAGATGGACGCCTCTCAGTGTGTTATTAGAGTGGCTCTTAAATACAGAGGAAACCCTATTGAATACCATTCACAGACATGTTCATATGAGAAAATCAATTATATCACTTATGAAAAAGAGTTCTACAGTCTAGTAGAAACATTTCATAGGTGTGTCGACAACCTCCACATCAACATAGACATTCTTACCACCTAGATAATGAGTAAGGTAGTGATTATTCCATAGGGTTGGAACAAGTGTCCATCAAAATATTTCAGTATTGGGACAAGCATGTTGATGCAAGTGGAGATTCCTTCATAAAAAACTATTTAGAAGATGGTTTTACCCATCATTCACACTTTAATTTGGAAGGATACTTGATGGGAGATCCTATAAGTTACCTGAGATGAATCAAAGATCATTGAGCTCAACTCTAAGGGATCAACCCTACCTATGGAATAGAGAAAGGATTTATGTTTCATGGGGAAGCTTTGGATAACTTCAAGCGGATACATGACACAAGGTTCTTGGGATAAGTGTTCCACAATAATATATTTGTGGGAATCCCATGTGTTAGGATTATGTGTCGTATGTTGAAGAACACCCTTCGGGGGGTGAAGTGGTGCATAGAGGGCTAGTTGTTGGGAAGAATTTGTTGCTTCTAGGGCAACATGGGAAGGCTTTGGAATGTCATAGTTCTTGTTTCAAGTCGACAAGTTGATCATGTGGTCACACACAAACAATGGTCCTCCCCACAAATCGTACAGGGGAACCAAATCTTCATTTTATCCTTAGTGCCTCCCTCCTTGGTGTTTTGGGTGGAAGCATTCCCTTTCCCATTATTATGATTCTTCTTCTTGTTCCTATTTTTATTACCTGGATGTTGATGACAATTCTTTGGTTTCATTGGCTGGGAAAAAATTTCCTCATAGGTTTGAGAAGGGACCACAAAAATTTGAGCATTAGTGCCAACAGCTGATAGGTGTGACTTAATGGAAATTTGACCCATATGATCAGTTAACGATTTAATGTATGCATGTGAAACAAAACCAACCACAACATTGATATACGTTCTTCGGTTGGGTTTTCGTGGATCAGTTGATGGGTGAGGAGCACTTGGAATGATGTCATATAAAGTATCTAATAGAGAATATATCATATCCAAATGTTGGGCATGCAAAATGGCTTTCTCCTCTATGTCCACCTCGTCCATAGCTACATCCCTAGCAATGGGTGGTAAGATGGACTTGGTGAAACAAGCCATAAGGAGCTTGTTCGGAATATAAGTATTAATCATCCTACGTTTTCTCTTCCACTCATGTATATGATCGTATATGTGAGTGGAATTGCGTTAACAAAACAAATTCAAGATATTTGTTCATATCTTGTACTGAATATGAAATTGGTAGTGTGTTAAAAATACCATAGCTAGGTCGTTGAATCTTCTAAAAGAACCACCTTTAAGTTCAATGTACCAATTGGCGGTGGATCTGGTTAGGGATCTATGGAAAATACACAGCCTCACACTATCATGCATCAATGAATTGGATGAACACCACAAGTGGTAAGTTAGGATGTGTGTACAGGGTTCCTCTCTCAGTGTTTGGTCAAACTATGGAATATTTGATGGTAGATTGGATGGAAATGTGAACCATGAAGGTTAATGGGAAATAGTGTCATTTGTTAACCATGAAAAATATGGAAAATATGGTGTTTGGAGGAAAGGAATCAATGCAAATTAAGACTAGGAGAGAGGTGAAGTATTTGTTATCCCAAATGGACCTTGCAACCCCCCTATATTTGTACTAGTGGAATCGGTATGGATTGTTGGAGAATGAGTTCCCTAGGGATGGTCGCACTTCTAGGAGAATGACTACTCCCAAAACCAAAAATTCTCCCAAGGGGGTTGCCCCTAGCTGGAAATATGGATCCTTTAGGAAATATGTTTTCCAATTTAGTCCCGAAGAAGAAACCCCCACGAATGAATGTGTTGACAAAGGGAAAAATCCAGTTTCCCCCAAAGGATATGCCCCTAGGGAAAGGTGTGTTAACCCATGGAAAAGGAAAACCTTGAGAACTACTACTGCTCCCAGGAGGACTAGGGACAACCCAAAAACCACCAGGCATACTCCATCGTAAAGAGACACCTGCACCTTATGATGTCGGTACGCTCATAGGATTGGTGGAGGTGGAAGGATCCCCACTTCCATTGTTGAAACCAGAGATCTCCCCCCCACTAGAAAATAATCTGGAAGTGGGAATTGATGTAGAAGGGATGTGGGTAGGGATGATAGGTATATTAGCTGATGGATATTACGACACAATTGACATCTTCCAGATTGAGGAACTGATATAAAAGGTATCGACGATGTAGGTTCAATGGAGCTAAGGGATGGAAATGTGGACATTACTGGGATCCCCCCGGGGGAATCGCTCCCTGTCCCTCTTGGGGATGGGGTCATAGGCTAAGATACAATAGAAAAAATGTTGGGTCCAAACATGGTGGTAGGATGACTAAACACAGAGAAGGGATCACTGAAAAATTCCCTTACTTGGACAACAAAAGGGTCATGTGGCTCAGTTAAAGGTGGATTGAAATTTGGTGGAGGATGTTCATCTACCACCTCTACTTCAACCAAACCGATCTCATCAAATCAAATATGAGACCCTTTGAAGTGTTTCTCACTTATGTCGTGTCTTTTTAGAGGTGGTTGCACCTACATAATATGCTCAAGTCCTTGTAATCGATGGCACTGGCGCGATAATTCAACCACGAGGAATAAGATTTGTTTCTAACAAACACAAATGAACCTATGGCCAACCTAGACTGGGAGTCAAAGAGAACACCCCTAATCAAATATAGGAAAGCAAAACGCAAACCAATTAGCTCAGGGGCCTTCAAAAATGAAACCTTATGGGGGGGTCAAGTACCCCACAATATTATCTAGTGGTTTTCTCCTAGAGAGTCCAACACCAAAAAAATACCTGACCAGTTTAAGTACCCTTTCTTAGAGAGGGAACCCTCCCGAGGAATTGAGACCGTGAATGAACATCTTCCCCAAGTACTATGTAACATCCCGGACCATCAACCCCATTATTAGGCAACACTACTATGCAGAACATTCCCATACATAAATATATAACATGCATATTAAATCAAATTAACTCATTTAACATAGATTTACTACCATCATACATAATTCAATAGAATTAACAATCAATATCATTGCAACAGAATACATGATAATATTACAAGAATCACAAACATGCATTTTAATTGAAAGTAAACACATAATGATACTTTTCTTTGAAACTATAGTAACTCCACCAACTATGTGCAGACCTTCCACAAACCTCCCAGACTTAGACCATGCTACTCGTCATGCTTACCAGTGGGTGACCCCCGAGATGGGACTAAGCTCCACCCAAGGAAAGGGAATCCTAGACTAGGATGAGGTTACAGGAAAATTTCACAGAGCAACTGGAAGGATTCTCTCCAAGAGCCTTCTTATGCCCGCTACTCACGAACTCTCATTCCCCACATGCCTCTTCCACCTGGGAGTATACACCTTCACAAGAAAAGTCCATCGGTTGCTTCACCTCCCTCTCTGGGTCTCGGCAACAGATCGAATTAGGAATTCTCAGAGC
>SNQJ01S0000832.1:412417-424259 GCA_010110895.2 Picea sitchensis | reverse complement strand
ACGCCAATTTCGACAAGTGTGACTTCTATTAGAAAGAAATACAATATCTTGGACATGTAATTTCAGCAGAGGGCATTGCCATAGACCCGGAAAAGATGAAATCCATTATGGAATGGCCGGTACCTAAAGATGTAGTGGATATACGGTCATTCATGGGAATCACCAGATATTACCATAGGTTTCTAGAAGGGTTTTCCAAGATAGCCTACCCTATCACATCATTACAAAAGAAAGGAACCATTTTTAACTAGTCAGAGAAGTGTCAAGACAACTTCAACAAACTAAATGAATTATTGACAACGACACTCATATTGAAAGTAGCAGACCCAGATAAAGACTTCGCCGTATGTGTTGATGCAAGTAAAGAAGGGATAGGTGGTGTCCTAACTCAGGAAGGACACGTTATTTGTTATGAGTCCCGGAAATTAAAATAACATGAGAGAAATTGCATCACTCATGACCTAGAATTGGCAGCAATAATACACGCCTTAAAGATGTGGCGACACTACATAATGGGTAGAAGATTATTATTATTAACCGACAATAGCAGGGTGAAATATATGTTTAACTAACAAAATCTTAATGAAAGGCAAGCAAGGTGGTTAGCCTTCTTGAGTGAATTTTATTTTGAGGTCAGACATATCAAGGGAAAGGAAAATAAAGTAGCAGACATTTTAAGTAGAAGAATCCATGGATTATTTGAGATGAATATTAGCAGGGCAGAAAGTGACCTGGAAGAAAGAATAAGGATGACAAGTATTGATGATGAAAACTATACTAAAATAATGGTAGAATTACCGAACAATACAACGAACTGAGATAAACCAAATCTAAGTATCGACGAGAAGGGACTACTATGATTTAAAAACAGACTTTACTTACTAGATTCAACAGGGTTAAAATTAACAATCTTGGACGAAGTGCATAAGAAACTGTATTCTGGCCACCTAGGTTACCAGAAAATGATAACAACACTTAGGAAACTATTTTATTGGCCTAATATGAAGGGTGAAACAACATAATACTTAGCTAGGTTCCAAGATTGTCAACAGATTAAGGCTAAGCACCAGCATCCAGCTGGCCGATTATAGCCATTACCAGTACCAGAATGGAAATGGGAGACTATATCACTCGACTTCATAACAGGTTTTCCTAAAAATTAGAAACAAAATGAATCTATGACTATCATGGTTGTAATCAATAAAATCAATAAGTCTGGACACTTTATTCCTGTAAAGTCTACTTTTAAAGCTATAAACATTGCTGAAATATTCATGAAAGAAATCTTTAGACTGCATTGTATTCCTAAAATGGGGATTTCAGATACAGATGTAAAATACCAAATACCAACTTGAATTTTGGTACGAGTTATCATCCACAAACAGATGGGTAATCTGGAAGGACAAACCAAATCATAAAGGATATGCTCCACATGTACGTAAGAATAAAACCAGACAAGTGGGAGGATTATATGCACTTGGTAGAATTTGCATATAACAATGGGTACCAAACTTTAGCAAAGTTGAGCCCTTTTGAAGTACTGTACGACAGAATGTGTATGACTCCAATTAGTTGGGATAACCCGACTAACAGACTCATGGTTGGAACAGAGATGCTCAAATAAATGGAGAACATGGAAAGAAAGGTACAACAGAACTTGAAGGAAGCACAGGACAGGTAGAAGAGCTATGCAGATCAGAAAAGAAGACACTTAGAGTTTCAAGTGGGAGACCATGTGTATTTGAAGGTCAAAGCCCAAAAAATCTCTTTGAAGCTAGGAAACTATGTCAAGCTAGAACCAAGGTTCTGTGGGCCCTTCAAGATACTAGCATGAAATGGACTCGTAGCATATCAACTAGCACTGCCAACGACTCTAAGAATTCATAATGTATTTCATGTTTCTTTGTTGAAAAAGTATGTTCATGGCCCTACTCATATGATTGATTGGAACTTGTTACAGGTGGAACCCGAAGGCGAATTCTAGGTGGAACCCCTACGCATTATGGACTAGAGAGAAATAACACTTCGGAACAGAGCTGTCGCTCAGGTAAAGGTGCAATGGAAGCACTTTATCCCTGAGGAGGCCACTTGGGGATTGGAGGGAGATTTGTGGAAATCTCATCCAATATTATTCCAAGAAAGGAATGAACATTGAGGAAAGTGTTTTATTCAAGGGGGAAAGGATGTGACATCCCTCAAAATAAAAATATTTTGAAAAATTTAAATTGCTGGAAATTTATTTCCGTTTTTAGTAAATTCAAATTTGGAATTTTTTTTCCATTTATGCCAATTCCGAATTTTGAATTTGTTAATTGTAATAAATTATTATGACTGTTGGGAAGAGATATGATTTGACCCAACTAACTATTTGACAATGACACTTGTTTAAAAACAAAATATTTTATATTGATTGCAGGAGGAAAAATGGAACAACCATGTTAAGAGTAGCTAACTATGACTCCATGAGTGGGGAACATGTTGGAACTACCCCTAGGATGATTTTTACAAGTGGAAAATTAGTGATTTGGCCATTGGTAGCGCCTGAAAATTAGGGATTTAGGAAGCTACGAAAATTCCCAAGGGAGGGAAAAAGACCTAGGCAAATAACAAATAGGGATATGTGAGGAGGCAGGACGCTGCCAAGTACACTGGGAAAGAGACTATTGATTTCCCTTTTTTCCATTTGCTGTTATGAACACTGGAGGAGTGTGAGGCAAGGGGGAATTACTAAATTGAAGGACAATGTTGTAGAGGGATTTCCAATTTCACCCTTATGGACTCATGGTCAGGCTAGGGGGTGAATCGGGAAAGTGATTGTGGCAGCTTGGTTCTACAGTTGGGAGGAACCTGGTTGTTCCCTTTGTTTCTGCATGATTTTAGTTTAGACATGCTACTCTGTATGAATGATTTTATATTGGATGTACTATACATGTTATAGCTAAATGGAAATGGGATTCTAGTATCTGTTTTAATGATCGTATAATTGCTGTAAGTATTTTTCTATATCTAAATTTCAATATTCTGCCTTTGTTGGATGAATTGGTTATTGATATAGTGGAATCCTTAAAGTTGGTATTCATGCAATAAACTAGACAAAGGCTGTTCGAATTCATGAACTATACAGTCCTCTTAACTATCGAATAGTTACAAATAAATTATGGAATCATCCCCTAAGAAATCCTCTACTATGGAATTAGAACCTGTATGTAAATAAAACCATATGATATCCTCATAGAATGCAGTAATTAGACTGTAGGATTTAATTGTGGAATTATTTCCCGAAATCAAACTTTAAGCAGAATCGGATATGTATCAATGAACGAATATAACTATTATAAGCATATATATATTTCATTCCGTAATTTGATTCCAAAAAAAAAGAAAGAAGCATAATTCATATATATAGTCTAGAATGATGAAGCATATGGGAATGAAAAAAATCCAAGGAGTAAGACTACCCTAAACCTGACAATATAATCATGGTAGGATCATACTACATGAAAGTGAATCAATGATTTCGCTGAAACATCATCAACGTGGCATTACCATTTAGAATATCTATCAAACAATTACTTCTCATTTTACAGAAAGATATTTCAAAAATTACAGAGTAATGCAATCGATTCGGAGGATTCATTCTATCGAGAGGACAAGAAACTACAAAAAAATGCAGAGATTTGGAATGTGAAACCCCACCTCCGAACGATCCCCCTTGGGGTAAATTTCAAAAAAAAAAAATCGATAACAAGAGACTATCCATACAGGCATCAACAAAGTCCAGTAATGATGGCTATTATAATTTTTTTAAATATTTTCGAATACCTTTATATTACAAAAGTAATGTTCAGAATGTCGAGGATAATCGTTTTTCCAAATAGAAAACAATGTCCCTCCATTGCTAAGCTTAACATATATAAGAGTTTCCCACACAAGTAAACTTAGAGTTGTTTTTCCATTTCAAGTATTTGGGTTATCAATCCTTTCCTACATCAAGCTCGACTCTGTATATATATATATATATATATAGCCTTAAATGGATCTTTAACAAAAACAAAACGAGATTTAACCCATCAGATATCCAACAGAGGAGATCAGTGCATAAGAAATATTACTGCTAACAAAAAAAAGCTACGAACGGAATCGTGACGTGCATGCTTGATTTAAGAAGTGAGTTGAGAGCCACATTTTTTTAGGAACCTGAGTACCTTTGTCACATTGAGCAGAGGCCAGTACCTATGCTATGAAGTGGGAATCCCTTCATTCGATCATCATAGGAAAACATTAGTAAAGTACAGAGTAGAACTTTAAATTATAAAATGGAAGGTATAGTTTGATAACCACAGCTATGTTGGGCTACTTAACTTAAGGGTCAAAAACACCGCAACCTCCAATTTCCATGCCTAGCTTTATAATCGACCCTCACCGAGGGGAGAATGGTTCCTGGAACTTCTAGTGGGTACCCTCGCAACAAGGAGAGTCCCACAATTAATACAAAGATACCCATTTTGTTAAAGAATTAAATGATTACTTTGAAAAAGGAAATAGCATTGCAAATCAAAAAGTTCAATCTTTTATAAACAAAAACTCTATACAGACAAAAAATGAAGAACATAAGGAACAACATCATACATATAGACAATATAAGTTCTCGTGGAAGGTACCCCAACTCAGTGAGAGATAAATTACCGGTAGACCACCATTTTACTACAAATAAAATGCATCAATCACAGAGGAGAACATATACGATTGACCTTTTATTCTTCTGGAGCCTCTACATGATGTAAGAATAAACCCTTCTATGCTACATAGAAGTGACTCTCAAAACAGTTACCAGTCACAAGGTAAAACAAACAAAGCACTGAAAGAATCCCATCGGACTGAAACAGTGGATGAAAAATAGGACTTTAGGTTCACAGTGGTAAAGAGTAGTGACTCTCGGTAACAACCTATTCTACATTCGATGTTATAATGAAGGGAGAAAATGAGTATAATCTGAACCTAACTACAGGAAGTAAATAGTTGCATAGCCCACACCATGAACCCTCTCGTTTCGAACTCATGATACGACAGTTCCATTAGAAACTTACCAGGTAGTCGGATGCTGTCGCTGACTTCACCAAGGATGGCCACAGAAGTGGTCGCACTTCCTGTGGAACAATGCATAATACATAACCCTCTCCTTTGGAGTCACAAGGGAAGAAATGAGATCGTCAAAACCTAAGAGGGACGAGTACCGCCCTTGACAGCACGGGAGGTACAAGCCATGCGCTAGGGAAAGGTTGGAACATCAGGATTGGGAAGAACAAGAGGAAGAGTCATCGGGACTAAGGTTAGTAAGACCCTAATTAATTCCAGGACAGAACCTTAACTCCTCCTGACAGGTACAACTACCTCCCTTAAATGTTGAAGATACAAAGTTAAATGACAGTAAATCCATGATCGTCCAGTGAAACTAATCGGTCACTATACTTTTGTCTTTGAAGTGATCCTTCTGTTACACCAACAGAATGAGGAATGGTAGTTAGTTTAGTTACATAGTGATCGATGCAGGACTGGTTGGGGTTCAATTCATTATGGTGGAGACAAATTGTATCATAACTAAAATGAAACCATCAGAGAAAACACATTGATAACCACTCATAAATCACCACTAGTATCCTTAGCCCATTCCTGGTACGTATTACATTAGGATTTGATTTCTAATGTTGACACAACTAGGCAGGAGTACAATCAATTAATCTTAGGGTTATAAACTTGCGTGCAAGGTCCAAATAGCCTGACACTCTTAATAAGGAAAACTGAATCTCAAATCCTAGTGTATGGGTGGATACATGTAAGTAATAATATCTATATAGTAAGATATAGGAGTTAGGAAAAATGCTTGTATTCAATGGAACCTCTCTTATGTGTTAAGTTAGTATGACAAAGGGTTACTCCAAGCCAAAAGGAAATGTAATTACCCATCATACAAGATGATAAACATTGGATAATTAGCGAATAATGTACCAAAGAAAAAAAAAATTATGATAAATTAAGGTCCATTACATATGGTATCAGAGAAAAAGTTACAACACTGGGCTTGAACAGGACCACTGTAGTGCCTAGTATATATTATGTTTTAAATAAAAAAACTAATCAATCATTTGGTTACAAACAAAAAACTTTTTTTGTTTTGGTGATTAAGTATGGAAACTCAGGACAATGCAGAAAACAGGATGGAAGGAAATCCACAACAAATACCTCTTGGAGATACAAAACATAATAGTGATATTATTATTACTTAAATCCAACGATGAAAAATTGAAGAAGGCACAACAAGGATAGCGGGAGATAAACAAAGTCCTGTTGTGCATCATAGTGACCAAGAAAATCCCAAAAGACAATAATAACGAAGAATAAGTCAATAAGAGAGCCTCCAAGAACTCAGGGCTAGAAACAGAAAAAGGATACAGTTCGTCTGAAGGAACACCTTCAGCGGAGGATGGACCTCAAGTAGACAGAAAAAGAAAACAAGTAGACCACCTTGAAGGAGAGTTTAAAAAGATTAAACCCACTATCTTTGATGGAGAATCCAGGACAGGAGAAGGAGAAGAAGCATGGTTGTTCGACATCAAAAAGTACTTCCAAATATACAACTATTCCAGCAACATGAAGGTCAGGATGGCCATCTACAATCTGAAAGGGAAGGCCAGTATTTGGTGGCAAGATATGAAATTGGCCAAGGGCCTAAAGGAGAAACAATTGGAATGGTCTGACTTTAAGAAGTATTTCAAGAAACAATACCTTTCTGAAAATTATTATGAAAGGAAAATGAAAGAATTTTATGAGCTACGACTCAGAAAGATTACGATGGAGGAACTTATAAATAAATTTATGGATCTATTAAGGTTCGTACTATACATCCAGGAGGATAACGTAAAGATTCAGCAATTTCTAACTTGTCTACCACAGTCCTACAAGGATAGAATTTGGTTTGAAAACCCTAATTTCTTGAGCGAAGTATTCAGAAAAGCGTGAATGTACTACGACCAGTATAAACAACGGGCAGAGTTTCCCAAAACCTGGAAGGATAAGAGACAAGATCGAATGAACCAACAGAAGAATGGGTACAATCCATCTCCTTATCGGAATACAACAAAGAGTTTTCCGAGAAAGGATTTTTACTCCAATCCTCTGAATAAGAAAGGCAGTGGAAAACCGATAAACCTGGGAATGAAGAGGCTTGGGGACAGCTACCACAATCCACTAAAGTGTTTGTAATGTGGAGAGCCTCATCTCAAGAGGAATTACCCACATTTGAGTTCAACAAACAAAACTATTGGTCATAACCTACAAGAAGCCTTGACAGTGGGAGACGTGGGCAGGAGCCTACATCGGATAAATGCAACCATCGATGACCAAAACGATGACCACTAGTCCTTGGTGGTAGAAATCGAAGGTAAAATCCATGACACTCGAATTTCTGTTTTAATTGACCCCGAAAAAACATTAAGTTATATTACTCTGAAGGTAGTAGAGTCAAATAAACTTAAGAGAGTGAAGCATGCAAAATCATGGTTTGTGCAACTAGCGATAGGTACTAAAAGGAAATTAATTGACTATATTTCATATTTTGAGTTCAGCTTAGATGGTCAAACTATAAGGACCAATCTGAACATCCTACCACTATGATATTATGATATGATTATTGGGTTGGATTGGTTGGAAAGACACAAAGCAATATTAAATTGTTATACAAAGATACTTAGCTATAAAGATGATTCTAGCACTACCAGGACAGACCAAGGTATACCAAAACTAGTATCAGTCAAAAAAAATTCAGTGATGCAACTAAAGAAATGTATGAGAAAGGGATGTCAAGTTTATGCCATCCAAGTGACGAATCTAGTAGAAAAGGAGGATAAGCCAATGTTGGAAGACTTTGTTGTCCTACGTGATTTCAGAAACATGTTTGTGGATGAGATAGGAGAATTACCCCCTATAAGGGAAATAGAATTTTCCATAGATCTGTTACTCGGTTCTGCCCCTATCTCAAAGGCACCTTATCGGATGAGTCTACTAGAACTAACATAATTAAAAATACAATTACAGGAATTGTTGGACAAAGAGTATATCAGACCGAGTGTCTCACCTTGGGGAGCACCAGTCCTCTTTGTGAAAAAGAAGGATGGTACTCTAAGATTATGTATCGATTATAGACAACTAAACAAGATGACTATTAAGAATAAATACCCCTTACCAAGGATAAATGATCTGTTCGATCAAGTAGGGGGGGCAAGATCTTTTCAAAATTGGATTTACAATCCGGTTATCATCAAGTTTGGATAAAAGACGAGGACATAAAAAAAACAACTTTTCAGACAAGATATGGACACTACTAGTTTCTAGTCATACCTTTCGGACTCACTAACGCCCCAGCCACATTTATGTGCCTAATGAACAGTATTTTCAATGAGTACTTGGACAAGTTCGTGGTAGCATTCATCGATGATATCTTGGTCTATTCAAAGACGGAGGAGGAACATGAGGAACACTTAAGAATAGTTCTACAAACATTAAGGAAGCACAAACTGTACGTCAATTTCGATAAGTGTGACTTCTATCATAAATAAACACAATATCTTGGACATGTAATTTCAACAGAGGGCATTGTCGTAGACCCGAAAAAGGCGAAATCCATTATGGAATGGTCTATACCTAAAGATGTATTGGGTATACGGTCGTTCATGGGAATCACCGAATGTTACCACGGGTTTATAGAAGGGTTTTCCACTATAGCCTACACTATGACATCATTACAAAAGAAAGGAACCAATTTTAACTTGTGAGAGAAGTGTCAAGACAGCGTCAACAAACTAAAGGAATTATTGACAATGGCACCGATATTGAAAGTAGCAGACCTAGAGAAAGACTTCACCATATGTGTTGATGCAAGTAAAGAAGGGCTAGGTGGTGTCCTAACTCAGGAAGGACATGTTATTTGTTATGAGTCCCAGAAATTAAAAGAAAACGAGCGAAATTACGTCACTCATGACCTAGAATTGGCAACACTAATACACGCCTTAAAGATGTGGTGACAATACATAATGGGCAGAAGATTCCTATTATTAACGGACAATAGCGGGTGAAATATATGTTTAACCAACTAGATCTTAACGTAAGGAAAGCAAGGTGGTTAGCATTCTTGAGCAAATTTGATTTTGAGGTCAGACATATCAAGGGAAAGGAAAATAAAGTAGCAGATGCTTTAAGTAGAAGAATCCATGGACTATTTGAGATGAATATTAGGAGGGCAGAAAGTGATCTGGAAGAAAGAATAAGGATGGCAGGTATTCATGATGAAAATTATACTAAAATAATGGTAGAATTACCGAACAGTACCATGAACTCAAATAAACTAGATCTAAGTATCGATGAGAAGAGACTGCTATGATTTAAAAACAGACTTTACATACCAGATTCAACAAGCTTAAAATTAAAAATCTTGGACGAAGTGCATCAGAAACCTTATTCTGGCCACCCAGGTTACCAGAAAATGATAACTACACTTAGGAAACTATTATATTGGCCTAATATGAAGGGTGAAACAAAACAATACTTAACTAGGTGAAAATATTGTCAGTAGGTTAAGGCTGAGCACTAGCATCTAGCTAGCCTATTACAGCCATTACCAGTACCAGAATGGAAATGGAAGACTATATCACTTGACTTTATAATAGGTTTTCCTAAACCTCAAAAACATAATGACTCTATCATGGTTGTAATCGATAAACTCGATAAGTCTCCACACTTTATTTTTGTAAAGTCTACTTTTAAAGCTATAAACATTGCTGAAATATTCAGGAAGGAAATATTTAGACTGCATGGTATTCCTAAAATGGTGATTTCAGATAGAGACGTAAAATTCACATCCGCCTTTTGGAATGAATTGTTTGCAGGGCTAAATGCCAACTTGAATTTCAGTACGAGTTATCATCCAAAAACGGATGGGAAAATTGAAAGGACAAACCAAATCATAGAGGATATTCTCCGCATGTACGTAAGAACAAAACCAAACAAGTGGGAGGATTATATACACTTGGTAGAATTTTCATATAACAATGGGTACCAAACTTCAGCAAAGTTGATCCCTTTCGAAGTATTGTATGGCAGAAAGTGTACGACTCTAATTAGTTGGGATAACCTGACTGATAGACTCATGGTTGGAACAGAGATGCTCCAAGAAATGGAGAACATGGTAAGAAAGGTACAACAGAACTTGAAGGAAACACAAGACAGGCATAAGAGCTATGCAGATCAGAAAAGAAGACACTTAGAGTTTCAAGCGGGAGACCATGTGTATTTGAATGTCAAATCCCGAAAAATCTCTTTGAAGCTAGGAAACTGTGCCAAGATAGCACCCAGGCTCTGTGGGCTCTTCAAGATACTAGCTCGAATTGGACCCGTAGCATATCAACTAGCACTGCCAACGACTCTAAGAATTCATAATGTATTTCATGTTTCTTTGTTGAAAAAGTATGTTCACGAATCTACTCATATGATTGATTGGAACTTGGTACAGGTGGAACCTGAAGGTGAATTCCAGGTGGAATCCCTATGCATTCTGGACTGGAGAGAAATAGCACTTCGGAATAGAGTTGTCGCTCAGCTAAAGGTGCAATGGAAGCACTTTAGCCCTGAGGAGGCCACTTGGGAATTGGAGGGATATTTGCGGAAATCTCATCCAATCATATTCCAAGAAAAGAACGAACACTGAGGACATTTTTTTATTGAAGGGGGAAAGGATGTGACATCCCCCAAAATAAAAATATTTTGAAAAATTTAAATTGTCGGAAATTTATTTTCGTTTTTAGTAAATTCGAATTTGGAAATATTTTGTCATTTATGGCAGAGATCTGATTTGACCGAACTAACTATTTGACAATGACGCTTGTTTAAAAACATAATATTTTATATTGATTGCAGGAGGACAAATGGAACAACCATGTTAAAAGTAGATGACCATGATTGCATGAGTGGGGAACATGTTGGAACTAACACTAGGCTGATTTTTACAAGTGGGAAATTAGTGATTTGGCCATTAGCAGCCCTTGAAAATCAGGGATTTAGGAAGCTGCAAAAATTCCCAATGGAGGGAAAAAGACCTAGGCAAATAAAAAATAGCCATATGTGAGGAGGAAGGACGCTGCCAAGTATGCTGGGAAATAGACCATTGATTTCCCTTTTTTCCATTTTCTATTATGAACACTGGAAGAGTGTGAGGCAAGGGGGAATTACTGAATTGAAGGACAATGTTGTAGAGGGATTTCCAAGTTCACCCTTATGGACTCATGGTCAGGCTAGGAAGTGAATTGGGCAAGTGATCGTGGTTGCTCGGTTCTACGGTTGGGAGGAACGTGGTTGTTCCCTTTTTTCCCCCGCGACTTTAGTTAAGATATGCTACTCTAATCCCTATCTGTCTAAATGATTTTATATTGGATGTGTTGTACATGTTATAGCTAAATGGAAATGGGATTCTAGTATCTGTTTTAATGATCATGTAATTTTTGTAAGTTTTTTTCTATATCTAAATTTCATTATTCTTCCTCTGTTGGATGAATTGCTTATTGATATAGTGGAATCCTTAAAGTTGGTATGCATGCAATAACCTAGAAAAAGGCTGCTCGAATTCATGAATTATATAGTCCTCTTAACTATCAAATAGTTACACATAAATTACAAAATCATCCCCTAAGAAATCCTCTACTATGGAATTAGAACCTGTATGTAAATAAAAACATATGATATCCTCATAGAATTCAGTAATTAGACTGTAGGATTTAATTGTGGAATTATTTTCGGA
>SNQJ01S0000832.1:398023-412407 GCA_010110895.2 Picea sitchensis | reverse complement strand
TAACCCCTCAAATATCCAGCACAGGAGATCAGTGCATAAGAAATGTTACTTCTAACAATAGAAAGCTATGAATAGAATCGTGACCTCCATGATTGATTTAAGAAGCGAGTGGAAAACCACATTTTTTTTGGAACCGGAGTACCTTTGTCACATTGAGCAGAGGTTGGTACCTGCACTGTGAAGTGGGCATCCCTGCATTCGACCATCACAAGAAAACATTAGTAAAGTACAGAGTATAAATTTAAACTATAAAATTGAAAGTGTAGTTTGATAAACACAGCTATGTCGAGCTACTTAACTTAAGGGCCAAAAACATCGTGGCCTCCAATTGTCGTGCCTAGTTTTGTAATCGACCCTGGCCAAGGGGAGAATGGTTCATGAAACTTCTGGTGCATACCCTTGCAACAAGAAGAGTCCCACCATTAATACAAAGATACCCATTTTGTTACAAAATTAAACCATTAATTTGAAAAAGGAAATAGCATTGCGAATCGAGAAGTTTAATATTTTATAAATAAAAACATTGCATGAACAAAAAATCAAGAACGTAAGGAACGACATCATACATATAGACAATAGAAGTTATCATGGAAAGTACCCCAACTCAGTAAGAGATAAATTACCGGTAGAACACCATTTTACTACAAATAAAATGCATCAATCACAGAGGAGAACATATACGATTGAGATTTTATTCTCCTGGAGCCTCTACACAACGTAAGAATAAACCCTTTTGTGCTACACGGAAGTGACTTGCAAAACAGTTACTAGTCACAGGGTAAAACAAAAAGAGAACTAGAATAATCCCATGGAACTCAAACAGTGGACGCAAAATAGGACTTTAGGTTCACAGTGTAAAGAGAAGTGACTCTCGGTAACATCCTCTTCTACAGTCAATGTTATAATGAAGGGAGAAAACATTTAGACTCTGAACATAACTACAGGAAGAAAATATTTTCATATCCCACACCATGAACCCTCTGGTTTAAAACTTAAAATACGATAGTTCCATTAGAAACTTACGAGGTAGTTGGATGTTGTTGCTAACTTCACTAACGATGGCCGCAGAGACGGTAGAAATTCCCTCTGCAACAACGCATAATACAAAACCCTCTCCTTTAGATTCACAAGGGTACAAATGAGACCGCCAAAACCTAAGAGGGACGAGTACCACCCTTGAAAGCATCGGAGGTACAAGCCACGCGCTAGGGCAAGGTTGGTGCATCAGGATTTGGAAGATCAGGAGGAAGATTCATCGGGACTAAGGTTAGTAAGACCCTAATTAATTCCAGGATAGAGCCTTAACTCCTCCTAGCACGTACACCTGCCTCCCTTAAATGTTGAAGATACGAAGTTAAACGACAGTAAAACCATGACTATCCAGTGAAACTAATCGGTCACTATACTTTTGTATTTGAGGTGATCCTTGCGTTACACCAACAGAACGAGGAAGGGTAGTTATTTTAGTTACACAGTGATCGATGCAGAACTGGTCGGGGTTCAATTCGTTATGGTGGAGACAAATTGTATCATAACTAAAATGAAACCATCAAAGAAAACGCATTGATAACCACTCATAAATCACCATTAGTATCCTTAGCCCATTCCTGGTATGTATTACATTAGGATTTGATTTCTAATGTCCACATAGCTAGGTAGGAGTACAATCAATTAATATTAGGGTTATAAACTTGCGCACAAGGTCCAAATAGCCCGACTCTCTTAATTAGGATAACTAAAATTCAAATCCTAGTGTATGGGTGGATACATGTAAGTAATAATATCTATATAGTAAGATATAGGAGTTAGGAAATTTTTTTCTATTCGATGGAACCTCTCTTATTTGTTAAGTTAGTATAAAAAAGGGTTACTCCAAGACAAAAGGAAATGTAAGTACCCATCATACGAGATGATAAACATTGGATAATTAGTGAATAATGTACCAGAGAATTTATTTATTTTATGATAAATTTAGGTCCATTACATTGATGGTCTTTCTTAATTTGAAATCATTTCCCTAATAGATAAGGGCACCATAGGTCAACTGCATGAAGAATATCCAACATTTCATTTTCATGCATTGATTTGCCCAAATTTATTTTAGATAGTTGCTTGCTGGTAAAGGCCAAAGGCCGACCCTCTTGGATAAGAACAACACCAATTCCTTTCCCTGAAGCATCACATTCCAAGACAAATGTATTTGTGAAATCAGGAAGGGCTAGGACTGGAGTGGTGCACATGGCCATATTCAAGGTTTGAAAATCTTAAGCAACTGTTGGAGTCCAAGTGAAAGAGTTATTTTTTAGGAGTGTAGTGAGAGGGGCTACAATATTTCCATAATTCTTAAGAAACTTGCGATAATAACCTGTTAAGCCTAGAAATCCATGGAATATTTTGAGAGTCTTTGGGTGAAGCCAATATTGCATAGCTTCAATCTTTTTAGGATCCACCCTGATGCCATCCTTTCTAGCTAGATGACCCAAGTACATGACTTCTAAGGCGACAAAACCACATTTAGAACATTTCAGGAAAAGTTGGTGCTAAGAGGGTAGATGGAGAACTCGATCCACATGAGAAAGATGGTATGTCCAGGTTTTGCTATAGATGATGATATCATCAAAGAAAACTAATACAAAATGATGAATAAAATGATGGAAGACATTATTCATGAGGCTTTGGAACGTGGAGGGGGCATTACACAAACCAAAGGGCATGACCAAAAACTCATAGTGGCCCTCATGAGCTCTAAAGGTGGTCTTGGGAATGTCTGCCTCTTTCATACATATCTGGTGGTATCCAGAACAAAGATAAAGTTTAGTAAATAAATGGGCACCACTCAATTCATCCAAGAGGTCATTAATGAAAGAAATAGGAAATTTGTCTTTCATGGTAAGTTTGTTGAGGGCACTGTAGTCAGGACACATTCGCCAAGAAAATTCTTTCTTCAGGACCATGACCACCAGGGAAGAGCAGGGGCTCATACAATGGTGGATAATGCCTGCATTAAGGAGTTCCTGGACCATTTTCTCAATTTCATTTTTTGGGGAAAAGGGGTGACGATAGGGACGAAAATTGGGAGGAAGGCTTCCTCGTACAAGGGGAATGGAATGATCATTAACACCACAAGAAGGAGGGAGTCCTGGGGGAGTGGAAAATAACACTTGATGTTTAGAAAGGATGGATTGGAGGTCCTACGACACCGAGGGTGTCTGTGTTGCTTGTATGGCATGGCTTTTGGAAATAACACCAGAATGAACTTTTTGAGAAGATTTTCCATGTGATGGGAACTAATGATCTCAGGTGAACTGATGGTGATGTCTTGGAACTTATATTGGTGACCGTCCTAGTCAAATTGCATGGTTAATTCATTAAAATCCTTGAGAATTGGACACAAAGTCCTTCACCTGTCTACACCCAACACAGTGTCACAACTGCCCATGTCAATAACAAACATATGGTATTTCAGGTGGTAGTCACCAATTTGAAGACGCACATTTTTAAAATTCCCTCCACATTTCATGGATCCACCATTGGCAATCATGATTTGGAAATTATTGACAGAATGGATGTAGCAATGAGTTTCTTGGGCAATACGGCGATGAATAAAATTATGGGTTCTTCCACTATCAACCAGAATGATTACCTTCGTATGCTTGATGTAACTGATTAGATTGAGGGTTTGAGGAGCAGAGAAGCTAGTGAGAGCATTAAGGGAAATTATTGGTTCTACTTTGGGAGGGTCTGAGGGATGGGTTATGTTGGTGGTTTTAGGTGACTCATATAAAAGGGGAGCTTCAACATCCTCTTCCGAAATATCCTCCGAAATGGCCATAAAAATATTTTGTTCCTTACACTTGTGGCCCAGGAAATATTTGTCACCACAATTATAACAAAGGACTTTTGATTTGGCGTTCAACCATTCCATCCTTGGTCAATTTTTGGATCTTCAGTGGAGTGGAGGGTGTAGTGGGATTTACTGGTTTAGGGTGAGGGATAAAGGAGGGTTTCTGGTTTTGAGAAGATACAACCTGTTGTGCTTCTTTATCTCTTTTATTACCCTCCACCCAACTCGGAGGTGGAGTCATGAGGACATGGGCCCGAATATCATCCCTTAGGACAGTGATAAAACACTCTTGGAAAAAGGAATCATACATGCCCTCTGTCTGAAAATCCAGGTGCTCAAATGCAGCTATAAAGTGTTCCACTATTCCTGATTGTTTCAACTTTGTAAAATGCACCAAATGGTTAGTGTCAGTGTCAAAGAGCTCATAAATCTCTGCCGCAAAGTGTGTCTAAGCAATATACCCTTGATGGGAAGTTTTTCTCCATTGCCACCATTGCCAACGTTCTTGATCTAGATGGAGAACACCATACCGGAGTTTGGCCAAGTCATCTGTAATGCCGTATAAAGAGAAATAATGTTCCATTTTGTTTACCGAACCATTGGAATCTGAGCCATCAAATTTGGTCACATCCACCCACAGGAGGCGTAGGTCATGTTGAAAGTGATGGTGTTGAATATTATGGGAACGAGAGGAATTTTCAGCTTTAGTATGTGGAGGTGGGTCAGATAAAGGGTTATCTTTAGGGATATGCATCTTAGTGTAGAGCATCGAAACAATAGATTCAAGCTGGTAGTCAGGTCTTGTTTGATTTCCTCCATTGAATATTGCATGGTTGTATTGATGGCGACAACATTGGCACTGAGTTGTCTCACTTCTTTTTGGGTCTCAATGAAATTAGATTGGAAGTTATTGAAGCAACCTTCCAAGTCTTGGCTACGGGTATGGTCCATGAGGATGAGGGACCCAAAATGGGGTGGGTGGGGTCAAATATTTTTCTAAAAAATGAATAGTATGAATGTGATAGGGGCAAAGAGATGAATCCAATGGACTAGGTCTCAAATAATGGTGCAAATATTTCTAGACTTTTTTTTTTTTTTTACACCTGTGGAGTTATACACCAGTCTGAATAATACAACAGTGATGAAATTCCAAAATTCTTAACCAAGAACAAATGTGTAGTGATTTGGAATCCCGAACATAGTTGCACGACAATAGATCTTGTATGTTTTAATTTGTTTATGTTTCTATCCCCAAAGATTAGGTATTCAAGGGTTCTACAGACAAGGGTTTTCCCTATGCTATAGATCTTTGATATACATTCAGGGTCAAACAATAGTACTCGACCTAATATCTCAGGGAACTAACTAAGGAGGCTAGACCATACCCTTAGCCGTACTACCCGACTACCCAAGTACTAGAAAGTATCTTCCTAAGTGTTGTTCTCAGTGTAACTATAGCAGTCAGGATGCCGATCAATTTATCTAAAGAGGGATTTAGGTAATCTAGGCCGATCTGTACACAGGTATTGTCTGATATGCTACCACTCTAATGGGTACCAACAAGGGTTACAAGGGTGGCCAACAGATGTGCGCTTATGTACCACTTGTATTTCCTGCATATATGAATCCATCAACCACGGGTTTATGCACGTAACGAGAGATCTTTGTGGCTTAAGTATGTCAGAATACATCTCTATCCTGAAAAAAAAAATTAACCCATAATTTCTGCCGAGGAAAGTGCTCTCATACCACTTGTAGTATACCAGATATAAAAAGTATGCAGAACATAAATAAAATGCTAGAAATGGAAGAATAATAAAAATATAAACAGAACAATCACCACAATAACACATAAATGATATAAGAATAACAACAAAAATAACACTTTGATTCTGAGAGCAATGGTCACGGGAAACAAAATTTACCACACATAGTGCATCAATGAAGTGGAGGACTACAATGAATTGTGTAACTATTAAGTCCGAGCTACTTAGAGAAAGAACACCCCAACCAATGTTGGATCCAAAATGGTGGTTTCTCCAAGTTACTGGTGATTGAAGCACCATATGTGCTTGCAGGTAAAACTACAAGTGATATTGACCGAGCAAATCTTGATGTGTTGGTGGTTGGTGTGGCAACAAGTTGGGGGGTTGGAGACGATTGGGGAGGGGATGAGAAGGATGCTAATAACCTGACATAGAAGGATTTTTCTGTAATTTGAACATGTGTGAACCATCGACTAAGTCCCACCATAAAATTAGGTTGGATATGAGAAGATGAAAAAACTAAGAAGATGAAGAAATTTGATAAGATGGAGAAATCTTCTTTGGAAAATCAAATTTGGAATGGGCACCATCGCATGGAAGGGAGAAATGAGGAAAAAAAAATTTGAAATAGGCTTTATTGGGAATAAGGAAGGTTATTCCATCATTAATACTCATGTCCCCATGTAGACATACACACATCAACTTGATCATATTCTAGATGATGATGCTAAAAGGTAAGGTTATGCCATTTTTGTCATGCCCCATTAACAATAAGTATACGACATTTATGTCATGTCCCATCTAGTGGATTAGAGTACCCGTCGACCAGAGAATGTATTGTACGAAACTATGAATCAAACAAGATTCATCGGAGGGGGGATGGACGAAAAACAATGGATGAAAAAGGTGGATGAATTATCGAACCTACACATGATGATTAGTGAAGTGAAACTCATAGTAATTTTTCCAAGTAACATGATTATCAAGTAACTCAATATCATCAATTAACATGATGATCAATTAACTCATATTAATTTTTCCAAGTAACATGATGATCAAGTATCTCAATTTGTTGTCAGTTTTCATTGTTCTCCATATTCATGACAAGATTTACACTTGAAGGGGAGTTTTCCATAATCGAAAGGCTATATACATGTCCAATAATCAAGGGTGAGAATTATAACCCTGAATAAAATCACATGGATTCCAAAAATGAAATTAGAATAAATTTACTAATTATTTTTTATGATATTACTACCAATATTGTGAGCAAAGAGTTCACTTTTTGTTTCTTAGGAGAGACACCTAATGCAAAAGTTTCACTATTATTATTGCTAGTCAAATCTGGCCCACCAATCCAACCGCTAGCGTTCATTATGGAGCCTTTGCAATCCCTTCTCACCATCAATTTGAAACCTATGATTGAATGACTCATTTGAATTACGGTGGAGTAGGCCACATCAGAGACTCCTCCACAGAATACCCTACCCCTAAATGCCAACACCACCTTTCAGAACGTGTTTGGCATAATTATTTTGATTTTATTAAATATTTTTTTTTCTTTTTTAATTTGATTTTTTTTCGTAATATTATACATCAACATTAAATGATTCAATTTGAATTACAAAATAATTAACATATTTTAAAATTTTGTAAAATATTGTTGAAATTTGAGTCTCCAAAAACCATTTTAGAGTGAGCTTGTTAAGCATATATGTCAACAAATATTAGCATTGCTTTTCCATCCACTTTTTTTCTAAATATTTTGTTTATGATTGGTAAGGTGATGTCATTGTTTTTAAGCTATTATTTTTTTGTAAGTATTTATTTGCAAGACCCAACATTTCCACTATTATATTGCACTAAAATAATTTTGGTGTCGTAAACCGCAAGAGAAGAGAGAAGAAATTTTCTGGCGATGTGATAAAGAAGGAGATTTCATTTTGTTGAAAGAAAATGATATTTCTCACAATGCAATAAAGGAAGGAGAATTACATTTATCGTAGGAAATTAATATTTGTGACGATGAAGGATAATTCCCTCTACCACGAGGAAATAAAGAGTACTGTACGATGCAAGGTGAAGATCTTTTAGAGAGTGTGGTACACTACAATTTAATAACATGGATTGAACATGTCGCATGGACGAACAAATTTAGTGGTGAAAAAGCACATGTGTTGCATGAAGTGTACAGATGAGGACATGGACGAGGTCTAGCAGTGGACCATACACACAAAGTGTACAGATGAGGACATGGACGAGGTCTAGCAGTGTACAGATGAGGACCATGGCGAGGTGCTTACGCCAGGTTATCGTTCAGATTATCGTCAAGGGGTTCCATGTAGGCATGCTGCCGCAGGAAAGAGCCGTAACTCCTTTCTTTGAGATAAAAAAGCCGTAACTCCTTTCTTCGAGATAAAAAAATCCGTAAGTTATTGAGGAACAAACTTGGCCTATGGTCTTAGAATTGGTATCGAAGTTGAATTTAAGAAAGCTGATTTCAGTGGTCATTTAGGAAAATTCTTTACACACCACCATCCTAATTGTATAATGGGGATCAGGTATGTATGACATTATATATTTATTTTTTTGTTACCTCCTTACCTACTAAAATATTCAAAATCTAATTCAATTAGACATGTGAAAACATGCCAATCAAGGGAGGCCATACACATGTAAAACCACACTCCGCAATAAAGGATAAATGTTAAATTGAACATGTGTTGGATGAGTGTGTCCCTTTTCTCAACCATATACACCAATGGGGGAAGCATACACAAATTTATGACCTACAAGGAAGGAAAAATGTAGTGAGGTTGAACCTAAGAAGGAGAATTCCTTCATGAAATTGCATGGTTTTCTCATCATGGACAACCTTGGGGAGGACCATCCTAAAGGACATTGAGGCTCACCCACAACATTCATGATGGTAGTGAAAATTTAGTCTATAATATATATATCTTTTATATTAATAATATCTATATATTTTATATTAATAAGGAGTTCAATAAGTAGTGAAATTGACAATAGAGTCAAGTTAGTGGAAATTCTAAATATCTTAAATGATTGGCATGATTCCATAGCTCTTAAATTCCCAGAGCACTAGGGAAGGATGCTATTTTCAATTACCATCATGATCAAGGAGAAAAAAAAGGCTCATTTGCTAAGTAATGTGTAATTAATTTACATCAACCATACCGATGAAGAAGTGAGAAAGTAGAATATCAAAGGAGACTCAGTGTTTGCTAGTTGAAAGGAGTTTTAAGATAAATACGATTTATATTTTATAATAAAAATGAAGGATAATTCTGAATTCTTTGTTAAAATTTCAATAATGAAGGGTATCATTTTAGAGATAACATATTGTGAGAGTGAAACCGAACCTCAAAACATAAAAAAAATGAGGAGAAATTGCATTGTGAATTCTTAATCAATAACACAATATTTTTATGTAGATGGGTGAAGTAGTTTTTATGGTGGGTTCTCAAACTTGTTTTGCAAGATATCCATCATAAATTATATTTTTTTGTGTTTTGTGAAATATCCATCAAAGATTATATTTCTTTTGTGTTTTACAAGTTATAGCTTCTAAACACTTTATTTGATTAGAATATTTTACTAAAACCTATTTTCATTTCAATGCATTGTTTTTTTGTTAGAAACACAATATTTTTTTGTACATGGTTGGAGTAGTTTTAATGGTGAGTGATCAAACTTGTTTCGCAAAACATCCACCATAAATTATATTTTTTGGGGGGTTTTGCAAGTTATATATTTTAAAATGGTTTTTCGATTAAATGAATTTTTCCATAATAGTTTTATTCCTAAATAAAAACTATAAAACAACCCCAAATACATGACCTATAACATTCAAGATAAAACATTTTATCCAGAAGGAAGGTATAATGTGCGAACCCTAAATATACCTTCACATATTGTTACTATACTATCCTATAGAACTTTAAAGATTCTTCCATATCCATTAAATCCTAAACTATGATAACCCCTACCCTTAATGATAACAAAATATCCTCATTACCTTTTAAATTAATAAAGTTGTAATAAGGGTTCTACCCATAACTATTTACATGAAGAAATCTACATACATAAGGGTTTACATGATATTCCAAGTCCTAGGTGCCAACTAGGTTTTCTTTCCATGCATATGATAACCCACTATACAGACTATATTCTAAATCCACGACGTAGTGTTATGGTAACTCTCATAGGCGTGGGGTAGCGAACACTAGGACCTGGAACCAGGAGCCAGGGTAGCTGAAGTTAATGCACTAAAGTCATGGTAGGGTATGACAATGTCTAATTACTTCCTCGATACCTGTGATATTTCACGCCTCAGACACTAGGCCACTGTCATCCCTCCACTTCACAATTTTCACATGGTCGGAGGCGAACGTACCCTTGGTCATTTCCTCCATTATGAGCAATGGGCTCGAGGCCCATAATTTTCCAAAGGAAATCTCTCCCTTACACTTGTCTACTATTTTTTTCTCATCCCCATCGCGAACCTGGTAACTAAACTACTCTATAGAACCACAGAGGTAGATCTGAGCCCTGTAGACCATGTGTATTGGCGATCCTTGAATTACATAAGTAATTTCTCGAAGCTTTGATACTCTGTTCCAATGAGGTTTTGGTAGAGTGTTTCCCCTGTTTCGTTACTTTCTTTAAAATAAATTTATAGCGTGTTTTGTCTTCTCCCTGATTTATTTAAAGGTTTGGAATACCTACACTCTTCCAAGAACCGTAGTTGTAGCGCTCTTATGCCCTGAACCCCATATCTTATACTTTTACTTCCCCAACTTAAACTCATCATAAGTGAATTTGTGATTTTGTAAGATGTAGAATGGGTATTTTTTCCATGGAAAGGTTCACTTAGTCTTTAGTTAAATCTCTCTACATACAATTTCTTTCTTGCCAACAATGCAGGTCAGTACTCAATATTTCGATAGAGAACTTTGTATTTCCCATTGGAAAATCATTACTTGGTGTCTCATTCTTGTTTTATTATAAGGGACCATAAACCCTTATTACTGTTTGCATTCCCTGTCAATAAGAAATAAACATATAATTTCTAGAGGTTACTCCATGGTGAGGGATCTGATGGTACAGTGAACAAGATGTTGACTGTTTTTTTGAATTCTTTAAATGTACTCATTGTTTCTATAATACATTCACTTACCTTTTGGTTTACTGAGGCAAGGGGTCTGTCTATTTAAAATTTGTGAGGACACTACGATAATTCTGATTCCTTGAAATCCCTCGCCATCACTGTAACACAAGTAATCTCGATAACTAGCCCCTGTAACTGGTCTTTGAATTTATTTCATCTCTAGATTAATTCATTTGATTTGTAATGTTCCCAATATTATTTCCTCTTGTTAACGCAATGGTTAAAAATTCCTTTGTGACTGTTCTTCAAATTACCCTAGGTAATTTTAATTCTGTGATGAGCTAGTAATTTGCCTTACTCTATCAAAAACCTTGCAATTACTTATCATAGGGTTTTTATCTTTATATGGGGCTCTGTTGTAACTAGATCATACCATTTCTCTCTGTAAATTTTGTTTGATTTATTTTGTGGATATGTGTTTGATGAATGGGTCCATTTTCTTTGCGAGGGAACCCATCAACCTATGGTGTGCACACTCCTCTTCTCGAGTCACAAAATTCACTTTGCAAGGAATGAAGGGATGGACACTCTCGATTTAAGTACATGTTCCTTCCTCATCTTGATTTATCATATTCCTTTTGATTATAATATTACAATATCGTAATCCTATCCTGGTTCCTTTTACAGGTTTAACTGAGATGATGCAAATTCCATGAAGGGAAAACACCTTTCTTGGAAGAGGTACTTCAGGTTCCACTCTAGAAATACTCTTCTTGCTGAGAAATTCTTCTACAGTTCAAACTAGAGTCTTATGTTCACTTAAATCTATTATAGATAGTTGATGGTATTTAAATATTCTTTGAAGGTTACCATAACTTCATTTGGCATCTATAACTCGGCCTACACTCATAGTTTACTTGGAAAAACTTATAAATAATATGTATAACACATTGACCTACGGATATGCATGGATGAATTGATCATAACGTCTTATGATTTTTGTTGTATTAGATCACCACTTTCATTAATGTATACAATTATCTATGTATAAGAGGGACTCTTAAAATTACTTTTTTCGTACCCTCTCAGGACTGTATGAGTCTCTCTTTACCTCACTAGTTTGAATTATATAAGATGAAAGGAGACTACATATTTAACTTGTTTTACTTCGATAAAATCTGTTTGTGTTGGTTTCACTTATTCCTTTTCCGAAATCAATTGTTTGTATGCAGAAATTTTAGCATAAGGTAGATCAAATAATCTACCATGGCCATGAGGCATGCCCATATAAAATTCTTTATATATATATATATATATATATCCATTTCACATATAATAACTGAGAAAAAAAAATTAAAAAATATTCTAAATAGTGGATAATCCACACATCTATCATGGCCATGAGGCACACTTATACAGATTATCATATATATATATATATATATATATATATATATATACCATCAACCATTTAACAATTCATGAAATGAAAACACACAGTTAATATACATATATGAACAATCGATGCTGGGAAAGCAAATGGAACAACCATGTTCCACCCAATTATAGATACAAAACAACTGTGTTTTACTTTTCCTTATCACCCCTAGCCTGACCATGACTCCATAAGAGAGAAATGGGCATCATTCCTTAGCCATTGTTTCTCTGAACAGTTTCATATAATTGTTTTCCTAACACGAGATGTTCTCGTAAAAATAAATAAATTATCCTTCCCAAAATATTAAGAATCGTTCTGCCTCCCACATAAGTTGTATTTATCTCAGGCCTAGATCTTTCCTTTCCTTTCCCTCCTTGGGAAATTCACAGCTTTACAAATCCTTGATTTCTATGGGCTGCTAGTGACAGAACTAAACTTATGACACTTGTAAAAATCAACTCTAATGTAATTCAGACTTGTTCACCACTCATGGAGTCATAGTCAACTATTTTTAACCTGGTTGTTCCATTTTTCTTCCAACATTGAATTTTATTAAAGATTTTGTCTCATACACGTGTGCATCAAAGAGGACAGTTGGAAAGTCAAATATTTGTCCATCATAAGAATAATAATTACATGCTTCCACAAATATAAATTCAAATTTCCATAAATGGAAATTTATTTTTTAATAACAACTTTGAAAATATTTATTTCTTGAATAATTTGAGGATGTCACATCCTCTCCCCCTTAAGTATAAAACTATCCTCAGTGTTCAATCATCTCTTGGAACAAAATTGGATAATATTTCCACATATATCCTTCCAATTCCCAAGTAGCTTCCTCATGAATAAGGTCTTCCATTGCACTTTTACCTGGGAGATGGCTTTGTTCCGAAGTACTGTTTCTTTCCTATCCAGAATGCATAGAGGTTCCTCTTGGAACTCGACTTATGGTTCCACCTGCACCATGTTCCAATCAATGATGTGATTAGTATCATGAATATATATATTTTAATAATGAAACATGAAAACCATTATGAACTTTTAAAATTGTAGGAAGTGTCAATTGATACGCCACTAGTCCGATTCGAGTTAAGATCTCGAATGGACCACAAAATCTTTGTGCCAACTTGGAACAATTTCTTAGCTTTAGGGAGCTTCTCCTCGCTTTGAATTTTAGATATACATCCTCCCCAATTTTGAATTCCTGATGTCTCATTTTTAGATCTTCATATATTTTCTCTCGATCTTGTGGCTCTTTCAAGTTATGGTGTACCATTCTTAGCATTCTCTCCATTTCTTAGAGCATTTCTAGTCCAACCATAATCCTGTCAACCAGATTATCCCAACTGATCGTGGTGGTGCATTTCCTCTTATATAAAACTTTGAAGGGACTCATCTTAGTTGATGCTTGATACCCATTATTGTTTACGAATTAAACTAAGTGTATATATTATTCCCACTTAGTTGGTTTTGTCCTTGTTACACTTTACTTTGGTCACCCTGATAATGATTACATAAACGTGTGTTGAGGTTCCCAATATAATATTTTTCCTGAGAAAATAAATCTCTTTTCACCCTTGCAAGATGCATTTTTGAAAGGCCACCACGAACTGCTAAAATCCATAATTTTTTCATGTTGTACTATAGCCAGTCCATGGGATTTCCGTAAGCTAAAATATAGGTAGGTCATGGCGGTGCTTTAAAACTAAAAGAGGAAAGAAGTTTTAGTAGCTTCTAGAAGTGGAATCTTCTGGAAATATGAAATGTCATCCATGTGGTTACGATCCTACTAACTTCTCTGATTTGATGGGATCATCCTCATCTCTTTAACCACTTTAGCTTCTCCTATGTAACGATAGGCTTCTCATGGAAAAGGTTAGAGGTACAAGCATAAAGAAGCATAGAGACTGAAGAAAGAATAGATTGAAGTCTGTGTGAAGAATCCTATTTCAAATGATGCTTGAGGTCTCCATTCATCTACCAAGATTTTCAGAGTAATATTGATGCAAATATCGGAGCAAATGTATGTGTGTGTCAGAATGAAGGGCCACTAAAAGGGAACTTGTGACATCAAGGCAATTCAGTTGTATTTTCTACCTTTCATTAATATAATATGGTGGCATGTCTCTTTCCCATAAAATGATTGATATTTTATTACATGACTCCTTGATCACATGTTTAGCTCATCATTGAAATTCTCTA
>SNQJ01S0000832.1:311894-349245 GCA_010110895.2 Picea sitchensis | reverse complement strand
AGATACTCCCTCATCTTGATACACTACAAGGAAAACACCTTCTATATGAGGTTTTTAGTGCTACAAAATTTGACAAAATTTTGAAAAACACCTCCACTACAACCTCCTATATTGAATATGGAGTTTTTAGTGAATGTTTTATATGAATAAAAAATTTGGGCGGACACGGGTTGTAGTATAGGCTTTTTCTTCAGAATTTTTCTTGTCAAAACACACTAGTGTGGTATTGATGTACATTCACGAGTGCATTAATATAAAAAAAATGCCCCAACATGTTAATATAATAAAAAACCCCGACTATTACGCATCGATTCTACCTTTTTTCTCATATGCAGAGCACTGATGCTCTTATAATTTCAAGGGATGGTTAACCGCCTTGTTTACATATGAAGCACTAGTGTGTTTTATATTTAGTACACCCGAGAGATTTTAATTTATATTTATCACTGATGCGATCAAGTTATCTTGAGTCTCGATGCATTTAATAATGTGCACTCTGGTGCTTGTGTAATTAGTATGTATCAATGTCTAGTTTACAATGTGCACCAAAGGGTAGTGGAATTTTCAATATTCAAGGTGAGTTGTTGGCACTATTATTTTTACTAAGCACCAATGTTTATATTATAGTAAAGAAATCGATACATAAATAATATTTATACCCGAGATACATATAAAAACTTAAACATGTTACTTATTTTTAGTTCCCCAGTGTATATTTTAAATATGAGCACTGTATAATTTTGAAATGATAAATATTATCGTATGTTATGTTGTTTACAGAACTTTGTGTTTTTTCAATAGTTCGTATTGGTGTGTTATGATAATTAATGTGAACTCGTTCGTACGAATCCTCAAAACACATTTCTTTCTATATTATGTAATGCACAGTAAGTCACTTCAAAAGAATAGAATGCACTCATATGTGTATATTTTAATTCATTGTTTTTTACAAATTTTAAATTAATAATTTCAAAATAAAATATTTTTTAATAATAATATTGTTTTATATTTTGTTATTGCATTTAGATATAACTATTGCATTAGTTATATTTTGTTATTGCATTTAGATATAACTATTGGACGAATACAGTTGGCGTGAACAGCCACCTGTCAAATAGTTTGTTTGGTTAGATGCGTCTAACAGTATGAATTGCTAAAACATAATTCAATTTAAATATTAAATTTAAAATAAATATTAAATTTAAGATGTGAACTAATAAAATTATTATAAAATTTAATATATTTCATAAATAATTGTGATATAAATAATATTTTTTAAATTGTAAAAATCTAAAAATATAACTAAATTTGTCAAAATTGGAAATGAAACATTCAGTAATATGAATGTCTAATTCAATTTAACATTTGAAATAAATAAATTCCCTACAAATTTTAACATATTTAAAAAAATATATATAATATAAATAATAAAATCTTTATAAAATTTAACATATGTGATAAAAAAATAATATAAAAATTTGTATAACAAAATTATTTAAAAAATTAATTAAATTCAAAAAATATTTAAAACAAAATTTATTTTAAAAATCAATAACATTAGAAAGAAAGAATATATATAGCACACTTTCGACACTTTCGAACTTGAAAAGATAGCGTCCCAGATTTATTGAAAGAGTATGAACAACCTCTACATGAAGACTTTAAAACTTTGAAAATAATAAAACTTTAAATAAATTTGACCGGCGTTTGTAGGTATATTAACCTCCCAGTTGCAGGTGTTTTAGGTATAATAAAAGTAAAATCTCTCAGCTGCATCTGTTTTAGGAGAGAAAAAAGAGAAAAAAATCATAATTCTGAAACCAAAAGACTTCATGCGTGAACGACAGTGTACGAACCAGGAGCAGCAGAGTAAAGCGTAGGACGGAGCCATCCGTCAAAAAAATTCGAAATCACCTGAAACAAACCATCAAAAAAGAAATCAGATTGAATCTCAACAGAAAACGCCGATTATTTTTCAAGTTCTATAAAGCAAAATATATTAAAATTTAAAGTTACAATATTCAATCTAATGAAGAATAAACTAAACAACCATTTAAAGACAGAAAAAAACAATAAAAATAAAAAATAATCTACCATCAACAAATAAATAAAAACATAAAACTAATGCAAAGAATCGGCTGGATCAACCAGAAAACACACCTCGGAAAAGAAAACGCTTAACATCAACATGAAAAGCCGACAATGCATATGGGAAGCGAATATGGGTTTATATAGGAATTAAGAGTGTAGGTAAGCCATTGGATTGTAACGGTTGTAAGATCTACGGATATTAGAAAATGACCATCAGAAACCAAATTTCTTCCAAACCTCAGCGGGCTTTTTCTACCCTGCTTTTTCTGACCATGTTTTTCATGCTTTTCTGAGATGGAAAGGAGCGGTAAGGAGATAAGCAAAAGACCACCAGTTTCTTCGAAATCCCATCGTTGCGTTTTCTGGCCTGATTTTTGTGATCATGCTTTTCTGAGACGGGATGGAAGGGTTTGGATTAAGCTTCTTTCAAATTCCATGGTTGCTTTTTCTGATCCGGGACAGAGCCGTTTGTATTATCGTTAGCCAGCAATGGTCATAAACATATTTTGCGTAGACAGTGACCTAGCTGGACGAATATTGGATTTGATTTTAATTTCACAAATTATATTTTATTTGAAAAGTATTTCAAATGGCCATTTATAAAGTTTTTTTATTTAGAAAGTTTATTTGTTAACCTTGTAAACCTAAGATTTCTTAGTATTTTTATTTTAATGCTATAAGAAGTGTTTTTATCCCTTTTCTTAAATAAAAATAAAAGAATTAGATTTTATTTATTTTTAAGTTTTTAATATTAAAATATGTTGTGTTAATTATTTATATTTTAAATTTCACATTTTAAATATCTTTATTATATTTCAAATTTTTATGATAATAAATTATATGTTCTTTAGGTTATAATTTGTTTGTATTTATTATTAATTTTTATTTAATTAATTAAATAATTGTTTGTATTTATTGTTAATTTTTATTTAATTAATTAAATAAATAGAAAATTTGTAGATGTTTTTATTGTGTATATTGAATATTTTACTATATTTTAACTTAAAATATTAATATATTTTTTTAATTGTGAATAAAACTATATTTTCTAAATATTTGACAAATTCATTATTTATGTTACTTATTTTTACATGTGGTATCTTCTCTTTCTTAAGTGTGGGATGTAAATTTATAATATCTATTTATTATAATTTTGTTGTGATTTGTATTGCTTTGTATTTTTCATTAGAATTATGCAATTTTACTTTAAATAACATGATGGATCCATGATTCTTTATTCCATATTAAAAAATGGATTTGAGAACACTTGTATATTTCCATATTAAAAAATGGATTTTAGTAACACCTGTATATTATTATAATATAAATTTGTGCAAAGAACTATTCTTGTTTTATGAACGAAGGTATTATGTGAGGCTTGGGATTTGGGTTATATAAAGTATTAGGCTTAATATAGGGATTTACACTTAAAGTTAGGCTAGCATAGGGTAACCTACCCTATCTAGGCTAGGCTAGATTATTCCCATGTAGGTTAGGCTGCAGTAGTACACTTGGCTGGGCTGAGATGGCTAGGCTAGGCTGGAATATCTAGCAGGTTAGTGTGTAGGGTAGGTTATATTGCCAAAATCTCTAGGTAGGATAAGATAAGGTAGGAAAAGGTAGGTCATTTTAGGCTAAGATAGGGTAGTTGAGGCTAGCCAAACTAAGCCAGGATATTCTAGGAAAGGTTAATTTAGGGTAAAGTTAGGCTGGCTAGGATAAGGTAGGCTAGGTTAAATTAGCATAACTCGTGGTAGGCCAGACTAGGCTAGCTCATGGTAGGCTAAGTTAGGGTACACAAAGGTAGGTTAGGGAAGGGTTAACTGGACTAGGTTGGGCTATGTTGACGGTTAAGTTAGGTTATATTAACCTAAATTAGGTTAGTTAAACTAGGCTAGTTTAGGGTAAGATTAGGCTAGATTAGACTAGGTTAGTCAGTTTTGGAGAGAGAGAGAGAGAGAGAGAGAGAGAGAGAGATTGGGGAAGAGAGAGGGAGGGGGAACAGAGAAAAGGGGAGGGAGGATAGACAGGGAGAGGGAAGGGGATAGAGAGAGGGAGGGAGGAACAAAGAGAGAGACAGATAGAGAGACAGTGGGGGGTGTAGGGAGAGAGGGATAGACATATAAAGATACATATATAGAGAGAGGGAGTGTAATGCTCCCCTAAAATGCCATAATTTTTATTTTTATTTTCTCTTTGTATTTAGGAAATTTAAACTTAAATTCCTTTGTATTGATCATGTCAAGTCTTCCTAGGTTTCTTAATAAAGTGGACTTAACGAACTTACCTAAACATGAAAATAAGGGGTAGCTAACTCGAAATTCATGACAATTATCTATTTGTAAATTATGTAGGTGTTTGGAATTACCCTTCATGTAAACTATTCTTTTAGTCTTCATCACTACTTATCTATATACATATATAATAAATGTTGTTACAAGGTAAATTCAACCTACTATCCTTGCCAGACTTGATTATAAAGCTAGTTACTCCACCATAAATCATGCTTCCCACCGCACCAGTAGGGCATAACAAGTGATATCCACGCATGATCGACTTCATGATTCAGAGAGGGTGAATCGATTTCCTCGGAAGTGGAGACAGATAAAAGAGTAAATGAAATTCGATTAGTGTGATAGTCCTTTCGTGTGGTCGTTAGGGTTTATCAGGTGATGTTCTAAAGATTTGTTAAAAGGTTAATCCCTTATGTCTAACAGTCATTTACATCTAGACCAATTCTGGCATATGGTTTCCTTTCTTTAACCGATTTATGAGCATAAGGAAACCTTAACCAAAAGAAACGAAAGGTAATGTTAAAACGATAATTAAGGCCCCTCTAAACGCATTTTCTTAAAATAAATTGCCCCACTAAAATGCGCCACCTTTCCCTAACCCTGACGTTCAGGTACCGACCATCATTGATCAACATTTAGACTAGCCGATGGAGTTCCACAAATTATTATTGTTTTCCACTTGATACTAGCTCTATGTGTATTTCCTATGATTGTATTCCCAAATACTCTGGTTCATACTTCTTTCTTGACATAAACCTAGTACTTACAACGGTGACTCGTTACGGTGGATACCCATTTGGCAGCCTACTGATGTTGGAGTTCGTTTTAATCTAGGTAATCCATTCTTGTTAAAGGTTTTGGGGACCTCTGCATAATAATAGATTTTTAAATAAGGATGGTAGTCACTACCTATAACTCCTTGAGGGAAAAGTTATCTCAGCGTTGCATAGTTTAAATTCCCTTCTGTGTTTTCTATATACTACACTCATCCCTTTGGGATTTCCCTTCTTGGGAAAACTAGACTCAATGTCCATAGGAGGTTGCTTTACCTTAAATTGTCCTAAGACTGAGAGATTTTCCCTTAGTTGTACTTGTATTTTGTAGAGCCAAGCCATGAAAAATTGTAGGGTTTTCGATTTTTCTCGAATTCCTTGAGCTAAATCCCCTGATCCTTGCCCTCTCTCTAAGGTAGGTTGTTGACTGTAAGATATTATTGCTACTATTTTCTATGATGTTAAAGAATATATATAAGTAGAGTTACAAACCCTTAATTTCTATGAAATCCCTTACTCTGAAGCTCTTAGATTCAACCGGGGAGATTGTCCTTGACTATGACCTGGCAATCTCGGTGTCAAATCTCATCTATTAGCACTCGAAAGGTTTTTATTTCAAGGAAAGAATCTTACAAGTGATTATATTCCTATACACAAGTTTTTCGTTTGTTTTTTCTTTGGTTTGAAATAAGGATATCAATTCACATACCTTTCTCTGTGATGAAGGAATCCAACCTTGTCTGTCATGTCTTAGCAAAGCATAGTCGTTTTTTCTATTTTTATCAGTTACTCTTAATTAGTATGTGATTATTTACTTCGGAGCACCATGGTTTTTATATATTGATTACTACTTCTAAAGATGGGGCCTCAATTAGGCAATTCTTAACGTCTCCATCCTCTTGATTCCATGACGCCCATGCTCATGGATACGAGGAGGAGGAACATAGTCTACATCTGGTGTCCATCAGTTAAGTACATTTGGAGAGTTCACTCAGGTGATAAGTTCGTTTCCTTTATAATTATTTTATCTTGATACTTAATATTAATAAAAATTTACCCATTTTTTATATACAGGATAAGGACACCTTCTCCGTCTTTTGAAATCCATGATGCAACTTCAAGTATGAGGTATTCAGGTTCCTGTCACTGTTCCTTTTGCACAAAAGTAGGATCTTGAGCTCAGTTCTAGTATGCGATTGCGGTGGAAGAAATTATTAGTTCTGACCCATCTAGACTATTCCTACAATTATCTTCTTCTTAAAGAACTTGAAGGGTCGAACCCCTCACTGTGGCACCATTGAACAGATTTATCATTCACTGTAATTATTCTATATGTCGGATATATATATATATATCTATTCGTATTATGGAGTTTATGTTTTGGTGATTAGATGCATTCAAGTATTGAGATTTCTTTCTTTCCACCTCTGTTCTTGGAGTTATATATATATTGAATACTAAATCCAATCCATCTGACTCTGATTATTGTTTTATCCATGGAATTTATAAACTTCTTTATTTGTTTACGCAACTATTCATTTCCAGATTATTTGTCCTTTGCAGAATTTTTTTATATCTATCTTATATTACACCAGAATGTAGGAAAATATTGATATGTAATAGAATTTTTTGTAGACTTGATCAAATCTGAATGGAATAAGCCTGCAGGCTGTGTTATTAATAACATGCAAACTGTTCAATTTCAAACTGTAGTATGCATATATATACATGTCAATATGTATTTATAACTCTCTATATATATACATAGGTCTTCATGCTCTACCTTACATTCCCTTTAATTCAGTTTCTATGTTGATAGATGCACAACTGAATTCCCACTTAATTCCATGGTTATGCAAAAATTTACGTACACGTGAAAGGGTAGATGTATATATAGATATATCTCTGTGATCTGTTTCCCCTGTAGGTTTCCTTGTAGCTAGTTTTCTAGGTAATTCTGTTATTAAGAGGTTGCTTATTCTACAGTTATTATTTCATCAAACATATTTCAAATCTATAAAATTCAACATACTCTTTCACTTGGTATACCCAATAAAACACTTTCACCCAGAATTAATTGAGAAATCATCCTTTGATCAAACATTGAGTCTCAGTAACATTTGACCAGATTTTTATCCATAACAATAGTACTAACAAAAATTACAGATTGTAGTCTATCATATCTCCATTTATATGACATTCATACATAATTAATCTAGAGGTTTCCTTTTGATCAAATATTGAGTTCAACAACATTCAACCATATTTTTATCCATTTCAATAGCCCTAACTAGAAATTACAGATTGTAGTCTATCAGATATCTATTTATATAACAWTCATACATAGGAGGGACAAAATAACATATCTGAAATAATATGTTGAAAGACAAAGGGAACAACCACATTCCTCCCAACTGTAGAACAGGGCAACCAAATCACTTGCCCGGTTCACCCCCTAGCCTAACCATGGACCCATGAGGGAAAAATTGGAACCTCCCATTCAAAAATGTCTTCCTCTTCTCTTTGCCTCACACTCAGAATTCAATGCTCATAACAAAAAGTATTTAGTAGAAAGGCCAATTTTTTCCCACATACTGGTCAACGTCCTGCCTCCTCACATATGTTATTTATCCAAAAAATATTTTTGACTAGGTTTTTTTTCCCTCCCTTCGGAATTTTCACAGCTTTCTAACTCCCCAATTTTCAGGGGCTGTCAATGGCCAAATCCTTGATTTTTCATGTTTAACAATCAACCCAGAGGTCCTTCCAACATGTTCCCCACTCATGGAGTCATGGTTAGCTAAATTTAACATGGTTGTTCCATTTGTCCTCTTGCAGTTAATTAAACAATATTTTGTTTACATAGAAGTGTCATAGTCAAAAAGTTAGTTGGGTCAAATCATGTCTCTTCCCAACAGTCATAATAATTAATTACAATTCATCAAATTCAAAATTCGTAATTTCCATAAATGGAAAAAATTTTCAAGATTCAAATTTACTAAAAACGGAATAAATTTATAATAAATTTTGAATTTCAAAAATAATTTTTTTGGGGGGATGTCACATCCTTTCCCCCTTTCATAAAATACTGTCCTAAAATATCCCTCCAAATCCCAAGTGGCCTCCTCAGGGATAAATTGCTTCCATTGCACCTTTACCTGAGTGACGACTATGTTCCGAAGTGCTAATTCTCTCTGGTCCAGAATGCACAGGGGTTCCTCCTGGAACTCGCCTTCTGGTTCCACCTGCACTAGGTTCCAATCAATCATATGAGTAGGGTCATGGACATACTTTTTCAATAAGGAAATATGAAATACATTATGAATTCTTAAATTAGCTGGAAGTGCAAGTTGGTATGCTACGAGTCCAATTCAAACTAGTATCTCGAAGGGCCCAGAAAACCTAGGTGCGAGCTTGGCATAGTTCCCAAGTTTGAGTGAAGTCTTTCGGCCTTTAAATTTTAATTACACATGATCCCCCACTTGAAATTCCAATTGTCTTCTTTTCTGGTCTTCAAAACTTTTATGTCTATCCTGCGCCTCTTTCAAGTTTCGTTGTACTTTTCTTAACATACCTTCAATTTCTTGGAGAATCTCTGGTTCAACCATAAGTCTATGAGTCGGGTTGTACCAACTAATTGTAGTTGTACACTTTTTGTCCTATAGTACCTCAAAAGGGGCTTAATTTAGCCAAAGTTTGGTACCCTTTATTATATGTGAACTCTACCAAATGCAAGTAGTCTTCCCACTTACTTGGTTTTGTTCTTACGTACATACAAAGCATACCTTCTATGATTTGATTTGTTCGTTCAGTTTGTCCATCTGTTTGTGGATGGTAACTCATGCTGAAATTCAAATTAGTATTTATCCCTGCAAACAATTCTTTCCAAAAAGTGGACGTAAATTTTACGTGTCTATCTGAGATCACCATTTTAGGAACACCATGTAGTCTAAAAATTTCTTTCATAAATATTTCAACGATGCTTATAGCTTTAAAATTAGATTTCATAGGAATAAAGTGTGCATAATTACTGAGTTTGTCGATTATGACCATAATAGAATCATTTTGTTTCTAAGTTTTAGGAAAACCTGTTATAAAGTCCAACGATATAATCTCCCATTTCCATTCTGGCTATGGTAATGGCTGTAATAGGCTGGTTGGATGCTGGTGTTTAGCCTTAACTTGTTGATAATCTTGGCACCTAGCCAGGTATTCTATTGCTTTTTCCTTCATCTTAGGCCAGTAAAATAGTTTTCTAAGTGTTGTTATCATTTCTCGTATCCTAGATGGCCAGAATACGGTTTTTTATGCACTTCGTCCAAGACTATTAACTTTAATTCTGTTGACTCTAGTATGTAAAGTCTATTTTTAAATTGTAATAGTCCCTTCTTGTCGATATTTAGATCTATTTTATTTGCATTTGCAGTACTGTTTTGTAATTATGCCATTATTTTAGTGTAACTTTCATCATTAATACCCGTTTCCCTTATTCTTTGTTCCAGATCACTTTCTTCATTGCTAATATTTATCTCAAATAACCCATGGACTCTTCTGCTAAAAGCGTCTTCTACCTTATTTTCCTTACCCTTGATATGTCTGACCTCGAAGTTGAATTCGCTCAAAAATGCTAGCCATCTTGCTTGCCTTGCATTAAGATCTGGTTGGCTAAACAAATATTTCACACCACTATTATCCATCAATAGTAGAAAATTCCTTCCCATTATGTAGTGTCGCCACATTTTTAAGGCATGTATAACTGCTGCTAATTCTAAGTCATGAGTGACATAATTTCGCTCATGTTCTTTTAATTTCTGGTACTCATAAAAAATCATGTGTCCTTCCTGATTTAGGACACCACCTAGTCCTTCTTTACTCGCATCAACACATACGGTAAAGTCTTTATCTGGGCCTGCTACCTTCAATATGGGTGCAGTTGTCAATAATTCCTTCATCTTGTTAAAACTGTCTTGACATTTCGATGACCAGTTCAACTTGATCCCTTTCTTTTGTCAAGACGTGATAGGGTAGGATATCTTGAAAAACCCTATATAAATCTGCGATAATATCCATTGATTCCCATGAATGACCGAATATATGCTACGTCCTTGGGTACCAGCCATTCCATGATGGATTTTATTTTATAAGGGTCGATGACAATGCCTTCTGCTTAAATTACAAGTCCTAGATATTGTATTTTCGTTTGATAAAAGTCACASTTATCAAATTTTGTGTACAGTTTGTGTTTCCTCAACGTTTGCAAAACTATTTTTAATTGTGTTTCTTTTAATTGTATTTTTAATTTTGTCAATTCTGGTAAGCTCATTCAGTAAGGTTCTTTAGAGATAGGGGATGAACCAGGTAGCAGGTCTATGGAAAAGTCTATTTATCTTCTAGGAGGTAATTCTGGTATCTCATCAACAAACATGTCTCTATATTCACATAGGACAACAAAATCTTCTATCTTTGGATTATCTTCTTTTTCTAACTGATTCATTACTTGGATGGCATAAACTTGGCAGCCCTTTCTTATCCATTTCTTGAATTGCATTGTTGAAACTTGTCTGACTGATACTAGTTTTGGTATACCTTGGGTTGTTCTAGTAGTTCCATAATCGCCTTTATAGTTAAGTGTCTTTGTATAACAATCTAGGATTGATTTGTGCTTTTCCAACCAATCCATTCTGATAATCATATCATAAGATCCTAGTGGTAGGATGTAAATTAGAGTACAAATGATTGTCCATCCAGTGTTTGTAAGACTTAAAGGATGATAAACCCTAATGACCACACTAAGAGGTACTAAGATGTACGAACATAATCGGTACATACTAAGATGTATTACTTCCCTTTTGATAGTGGATTTATCAGACCAATGAAATCAAGAGCCCATTTTTCAAATGGCTTAATGTGAACATTTGGTTTGAGAGGCATTTCATCGGTTGGAAGTGGATTTCTCATCCTTTGGCAGCTATCACAACTTTGGACATATTTCTTGGAATCTTTGAAGATGGATGGCCAATAATACACTAGATTGATTATTTTGTATGTTGTCCTCTTATCTGCAAAATGACCACCACAAGGTTCATCATGGAAAGTTTTTAGTATTTCTAAAATCTCATTTTGTCTTACACATCTTCTAATTATGAGGTCATATCCTGTATAAAAGAGATCTCCATCAATCCATGTGTATCTAGCACTTTGTTTAATTATCTTTTTCTTTTCTTTGGATGTGAGAGATGGAGGTAACATTCTTGATGAGAAATAGTTGGGTATATCAACATACCATGGAGTTATAACTGAAATTGCAAATAAGTTCTCATCAGGAAAATTATCTGAGACAGGAACAATCTCACCAAGGGTTTTTAATCGAGATAGGGAATCATATACTTGATTTTCCTTTCCAGGTCTATTCAAGAATGTGATGTTGAATTTTTGCATTAATAACAACCATCTTGTTATCCTGCCATCAGTAATAGGTTTGTTCATGAGATATTTTATGGAAGAATGATCTGTATGGATAAAGACTTCATAACCAGTGATGTAGTGACGAAATTTATTCTTTCTCTGTGATTGTGTAATTCAACTCTGTAGGGATTAGATTTTTACTAATGAAGTAAATAGCATAAGTCATAATATTTTCCTTTTGACCCAATGATGCCCCTATTGCAGTATCTGATGCATCTGTAGAGATGTGAAATGGCAAAGCCCAATTAGGCCTTCTTAATATAGGTGTTGTTGATAGCTTGTCTTTGAGCTTCTGAAAGGCATTTTGACAATTAGTATTCCAATGAAAATGTATATCTTTTCCAAGTAATTTGAATAATGGCAAAGCTATTTTACTAAAAATTTTAATGAATCTTTGGTAATAGCCTGCATATCCAAGAAAACTTCTCACATCTTTTTGGCTGATTGGTTCTAGTAGATTTACAATGATTTGTATTTTTCCAGGATCCACTGTTATTCATGATGATGAAATATGATGACCTAATACTAATCCTTCAGTTAACATCATAAAAAAAAATTCATTGCTAAGATACAAATTTGTTTCTATGCATCTGATTAGGACTTTTTCCAAGTTTTTCAAGGATTTGTCAAAAGAATCACCATGCACGGAGAAATCATCCATATATACCTCTACACATTCATGTACTAAATCGGAAAAAATGGCCAGGACTGCTCTTTGAAAAGTAGCTGCAGCATTACATAAACCAAAAGGTAATACCTTATAAGCATGTCTACCCCATGGGCATGCAAAAGTAGTTTTGTCTTGATCGTCTAATGCTATATTCATTTGATTATAGCCACTAAATCCATCTAGGACGGAAAAATATTTTTTCCCAGCTAGTGAATCTAAGACTTCGTCTATGAATGGTAACGAAAAATGATCTCTAAGTCTTTCTTTGTTCAATTCTCTATAGTCTACACAAATTCTCCATTTCCCATTTTTATTAGGTATAACAACTAATGGAGAAACCCATTGACTGTCAGAGATAGGGTAGATGAATCCTACCTTCAATAATTTTTGTAATTCTTCTTTGACTACCTCTTTTAATATTGGATTCATTCTTCGTTGTGGTTGTCTGAGTGGTATTATGTTATCATCTGTGTAGATATTATGACTGCATGTTTCAGGATGAATCCCCTGCATATCAGTATATTCCCATGCAAATGCTATATGCTATTTCTTCAATAGTGCAATTAATTGTTCTTCCTGCCCGATGGTTCAAAATTTGTGCCAATATTCAAGTATTTCCCAGGACTAATTTCAAATATCTTGCTTTGAGTATTTTCCATAGAGATAACTGGAAAAATGTCATTAAATGTTGACTCTAAAGAATGAATAGTGCAATTTTCTTGAAAAGTTTGTCCTAAGATCTCATCTACAACAATGTATTTTGTGTCTCTTAATTCTTCTGAGATATCTGGTTCAGAAATGAAATAGTCTAATAGATCTCCATTGTTTTCCTCCCTAAAATGAAAGGCTTGATTAATAATTTATATAGGTTTAATTACTTCTTCCTGTTGTTGCTTTGTTTCATCAAGCCAAGGCAATTGATCTATTACAGAAGTTTTTTGAGGAGGAGGATAAAGTGTGATTTGTTTCCTTTCAGTTCCATGTGAGATAATCATATTCCTTGTTCTAAAACCAATGAAAGCATCTGTTGTGGCCAACCAAGGTCTTCCAAGGATCAATGGATGGCCTCCTATATTAGATTTTGGTTGAAGGACTAGGAAATCTACTGGATACTCCCAAGAATCCAAAGAAATTGTGATATCTTCAAGTATACCTTCATGAACTACTTTAGATCTATCAACTAATTCTAAGACCGTAGTGGTTGGTCAAAGATTTTGCAAATTCAAATGTCTCATTGTCTCTAATGTCATCACATTGATAACTGCTCCTAAGTCAATTAATGATTTATAGATTGAAAATTTGTTGATTGTTATGGTTACCATTGGAATTCCTGGGTCAACATATTTTTCTATTGAAATGGTATTTGACATTATGCCTGCTACATTTCCAATTACATGAATTGTTGGTGGATGTTTCCTTATTTTGTTAATTTTCTTTGAACATAATTCCTTAATTTCTTTTGTATAGATTGGGATATCCTTAATAGCTTGCAATAAAAGAATTTTCACACAGACATTTCTTAACTCATCTAAGACATCAAACTCAAGAAGAGAGATTGGTAATTTCTCTTTAACCAACCTTTCTGGAAAAGGAGGTGTTTGGATATTTAATGTTTTACTCCTGTAGATTTGATTGTCTATTGGTAGCTTTTCTGTGCTAGGAATCTCCTATTTTTCAATTTGTTTTTCTATGATAACATGAGAATACTTTGGTAGAACTTTCCTAGACCTTAAGTGGATATTTTGAAGAGGGAGGATTGACTATGATGGTCCTTTTTCAATGTTATACATGGGTTTTTCCACTTTATTATTAGGATTGGAGATTGGTTGGGATGGTAATTGAGTTGGTCTAGGTGGAGGTTGGTTAGATGGTAGTTGGAGTTGTTGTGGTTGGGTTAGTTGTGGTGCAGGTTGTGATGACTGAAAATATGAATTTTGTGGTTGATTCTGATGGAACTGTTGATAAGGAAAAGGTTGGTATGGTTGTTGATATGGCTGTTGGTATGGCTATTGGTATGGATGATTTCCTTGAGCATACCCTCGCCAAACTTGAGGAGTTTGGTTTTGGCTCTACCTAGGAGGCCATGTTTTCCAAGGCATGGGTGCATTCCATGAATTTTGAATAGGAGTTTGAAAATTCTGAGGAAATTGTTGAGAGAATTGAGGAGAAAATTTTTGAGACATACCTATGAAACGTGGCTGCCAAGGCTTCCTTGGTGCTAAGTAATAAAGAGATTCTGTAACAACCCTAGTTGAATAAATGTTTAAGGTTCATTAAGTAAAAATTAATTAGGGGATTAATTGTCTTAACATGGTATTAATTAAACAAGATTGGTATAAAGATCCTAATTAAATATCTGTTAATTAATTAAAGGTTATAAGTTTGATTAATTAATTAATTAATTAACTACCTATTATATTCAATAACTTGGGAATTAAATTTAAAAGGGATAATAAGTTATAGTGTTTAAATAAAGAAAAAAAAAAGGAGAGTTACGTACACAGAAAGGGATAAGAATTAATTCAAAGGGATAAGATATTAATTCAAAGGGGTAAGATATTAATTATGAGAAGATAAGGTAATAAATGGGTTAGGTAGGGAAGTAAATGATGGGTGAAGTCGGTGAAGGAGGGATATGGAGAGGAAGGATGTTTACAAGAGGATCATTCTACGGGAGATTGGTGGTTGATTTTGGGGGGGGCTCTTGGATTTGCAGAGAGGAGTGGAGTTTTGGAGTGGGATTGTATCAGCACAGGCGCCGAGGTTGCTGGAGGTTTTGGGCACGGGGGCCAGGATATCCATATGATATCCTAGATCTAGGAAGTTACCTAGTTGGCAGGGTGGAACTAGGTTTTGGGCAGTGTTTTACAGTGCAACAACGGTCAAGAAGGCAAGAGGACAAACAGAGGGTTATTAGCATCAGACCCAGGTATTTAAAATTATGCGTTGTTTTAATCTATTATAAAAATTTATTATTCGTTGTTAAATTTAAGTTACTGAAGTTACTATTATGAAGATTATTATGCTGTTATGAAGTTACTGTCTTAGTTTATGAAATAAATTGATGTTTAAATCTATTTGGCTATTACATATGGTATCAGAGCGTCTTACTTTGAAATCTGGGCCTATGGGCCAAGTTCACAGCTCCAAGCTCTAGCTACAGTCTCGCCTAACCTGCAAACCAAACCAAACGCAGAAATTTTAAAACAAATATAAAAATAAATGCATTACAAATTACCAAAGTAAAACATATGCATTACTTTTTGTAACTCTCTTTGTTGCATGATGTAACTAATTGTGAAATAAAGAAATATATGATGCATTTTTTTTAAAAGACCTAGAATTGCACAAGGGCACCAAAATAGCTAAATCCAACAACACTAATTAAATAAAAGATCGGATTAAAAAAAAAAAAAATTATTATGGGAATCACCACAAAGAAAAAGCCTAGAATGCAAATTATTGCACCCCTATATATATAAATCAATGTCTAAAGGTCCACAAGAAAATGTAAGACCCATTCAACTATATTGAAAGCTAAATATTGTCTCCTACAAATATTGTCATTCCAAATTTGCAGGGGGCATTTGACATTATTCCAAGCACTTCAAATTTCAACACTGATTTAGAAAAACCTTGCTCCCTTCAGACCCCTAAGTTTAAGCATAAGAGAACTTTCCACTTCGTCACAGCTCTTGTTACTTTGTTTTATACAACATAAAAAATTACATTGCTTGCATATTTTAGGATCTTTGATTTGCAGCTTTATCATTCTCCCTACTCCGATTTAGAGAATTGGTATCATAAATAACTACGAAAAATACCTGCCTCTACAATCTTCTTCCAAATTCTCTAAGCAGGTAGGTGAAAGCCTCATTTTCCTCCAGCAACAAATGACAAGTGCAATTTATAAAAGACTGGTTCCTAGTGTCAATTTAGCTAACATTGTTAAGAATTTTATCTTAGACTTCTTCAAACAAGATTAGTTCATTAATTTTGTTACCACAAAGGCCAACAAAGGATATTTAAGTGAAAACAAAGTCAAATTTCTTATAGTTTCTCCAGATTCATTTTACCATCTATTGGGCTGCTTCCATTGCATCTACAAATGGATAGAACTCTCTCAGTATGAAACTAAGTTTATTTTAGCTATAACTTAACTCAAATTAAATTTTAATAAATCTACACTAAAGACTTAACGGGATTTGGGAAGCGATCCTGGGTCAAAATTTTACAATATGTAAGCAATAAGACCTGGTCGATGTTCCCTAACAGCATGCCATTCCATTTCCATTTTGAGTGCCACACCATCCCTTAAAGTTAAAGCTCCCTATATGTCTCCATTCTTAGAATACCAAACGAAACTGCTACATACACTACATGTAGTTAAATCTATAAAATGATGTGAACAACTTACAATAGTGAAATTGGAAAGGTCAAAGAAGAGTCTCACCAGAATGAAATCACCAGAAAGAGAACGTGGCCGCACTTGGATTTATCTGCATCAGATTGGATGAAAATAGCATTGTAGGAACGCCAACGCAAGTCATCAGTTTTCCATTACCATTCAACCAATTGAAGCCTTTCATTGGGTCCCTCCAATGCATGTAAGTGCGTTGTCTTCTGAGGATTACCTAAATCGTGAACGGTAGATCGAACTACATAACTGTGATCCAGCAGCAACTTCACCAGCCATGAGGCGATGAATCCTGAGGCACCTGTAACATAGACTAGTCTCCCGCTCATGGTTATTGGATATCTCAGCCAGGGTTGAAGCATTTTCAAAGAATACGGTAATCAGAGAAAAGTGGATTGTGAGGGTTTTACACAAAGATAGGCTACGACAAGAACAATTAATGGTGAGAATAATATGTGCAAGACTCTTTGCATATAGTCACACACATAATTTGAAGCCGCCTGCTCTGAATGTTTGGCAAGAAAATGTTCACAATTTCCCACAGTCTTGACGCGTCTTCTGTGATGGCCTGTCCACGCTTGCAAGAATGCCTAATTTGGAGCTCTGTTGAGCATAACAGAGTCGAAGAATACCAGGGATGCATCAAATTGAAGCTAGATATGTCAGAAGAACAAAAATCTTGTATCTGTTTCTCTGGCCAAGCATCACGAACATCTGACTACTCGGAAAAACCTTAGATTTTTCCTCTTCAGCATGTATGTTCCCCGTTGCATTCCCTATAAGTTGTAAAGAATTCTATGGAGTCATCAAAGAATAGAAATGCAGCTAAAAATAGACTTAAACAATGAAATTTCGTCTAAGGGTGGTGTCATTCCTGCGAAATGCAATTGAATTCGTCGAATTTGGCGTGGTGGAGAGGTTTCCCTGTAGATCTGAAGCTCGAAGCCGAGGAATCAAAATAAGTGTGCTCTGTTTCTTCTGCGTCCCATGGGTCATGCAACACTCTAGATATCTTTCTTCATCATGACCCTTCTTCCATGCCGAAATCACACCCACACCAACTTTCCCGTTGTTGTAATTGTAATGCCTGAGTGGAGTGATTGGGTACCTCTTAACCACTGGGAAGAAGCAGGCCTCATGTGGGTTTAATGCCTTTACCATAGTGTGTTTGAAGATTTGTCGAGGATGTTTAGCAACAGAGAAAAGCAATGGAAAACTCTGGTGCACTGCCAATGTCAATCCCATTCCCTTACCAGAAGCTCAACAATGTTGATGGCGGGCATTACCAACACCAGTGCCTAGAGCAAAGGAAAGAGGCGGAAGTGAGGTAGTGTTAGGGTTAAGGAACAACTTAGGTGTTTGGTACTAAGAGCCAGATGCTGGGCACGTGGGCCTCATGCCAAAAGTTCGACCTTAAAGGCTGCCAGATAATGCCTCATTTCTCATTAAGTATTAAGCACATTAAACTATTGCCATTATATATTTTTTATATTAATGTTTAGTTTAATAATTTATTTAAAAGTAATAATACGTCTTTTGAATAATTAAATTTTCATTTTTTTTTTATTTGATTAAATTTTAGTTTTATGATTTATTTAAAGGTATTAATACGCTAGTGTAAATTTAAATTAATATATATATATATATATGATTTTTAATTTAAATAATTTAATAATATAGGGCTAAGAAAAATTTATGGAGTCCGCGGGGATCGAACCCCGGACCTCCCCACCGGTCAAGTCTTTACAAAGTCTGCCCTGCGAACACACCACACGATGTGACTTTTACAAATAATTTCACATATAAATACTTTTATTGTCATACCCAAGACCACCCACCAAGCGAAGCGTCTTAAGAAGAACACTAACGTCGAAAGGTACATAGCATTGGTGAAAGCCGAAATGTGGCTGGCAGTTGTGGATAATTATTCAGATGTCACAGTTTAATCCTATTTAATCATTAAACGGGGTAATTATATATCCTTACAACAATTTTTTTTTTGATGTGATTAGGTAAATGTTAAAAAGTAAACATGTTAACGGATGCCTTGATAAATGCAAGAAAGTTATGAACAATAAATCCGACCCATTTATTTTGGAGGACAACTAAGAATATGCCATCATCTTCAATGCATAGCCATCAGATAATGGTTTAAGGTTAAATAAGATTAAAAGACCATTAATTGTGCCCATTTTCAATAGGTGTATGCCTTTCGGTGTAAATTAATAAACATAAGGTCGGAAGTCACTTTAATCATGTTGTAAGTCAAAAGTTAAAAGGCTTAGACTAGGACTAGCGGGAAGGAGGTGGCATATGCACTAGGAGAGTAAGCATAGGAAGTGGCGAGTATGGCACAAGGCTAGTGTAGCTACTAGGCAAGGGAACCAATAGTTCTTTTTGTAGGGGTGAAGAAATCAAGCTTAGACGCTTAATCCTAACCCTAACCTAGCCAATCCCCTAATGGAGTAATGTTTGTTTACAGACAAGTAAAGAAAACTTGCGCCTAACCCTATTTCTAGTTTGAGTAGCACCAATTTGAAACATCCTGGAACTCACCCTGAAAACTTTAGTGGATGAAGGTCAAAGCATATAGGATGGTCAGGACTCGAGGGAATCGAGGCAAGGGAGCGTCGTCGCAAGCACCACCAACAGTGCCAGTTCCACCACCACCATTGCTCGAACTAGTCCTCATATTGCGCTCGTTGGAAGCCATTAACGAGACTTTAAAGGGGCGACAATCGGCAGGGACTGAAGTGGAACCCCCACCGTCTGGAATGGGGAATCCAAAAGCATCAAGGGATTCAGGGGGAGGAACTCCACCTGAAGACATCACGTGAGAATTGTAGAAGATCAAAATTCTGGAGTTTGTTGGGGGTCACACCAGTGAACGCGTGGAAGAATGGTTGGAAGGCATGACAAGGTGTTTTTCCTTAAGGGACTATGCATCCAACTCAAAGGAAAATATCACCATTTTTTAGTTGAGAGACACTGCCTTGAACTTGTGGGGCAACCTGAAAAGACAACTGCACCTTACCCCAGACACAGTATCTTGGGAACTTTTCGAGAAAAGGTTCCGAATGAAATATCTACCAGCATTACGAGGAACAATAGGTAGGGGCATTTCATGCCTTAGTACAGGGAAAGATAATTGTAGAAGAATATGAGATCAGATTTATGGAACTAGTCAAATATGTTTCGTATATGGATAATGACCAACGACAGGCATAGCGCTTCATATATGGAATGAACCCTAAGATAAGAGCTATGGTACATATGTGGAAACTGTCTTCAGTAGAAGAAGTGGTGGAAAATGCACGTTATGTGGAAGAACACATGAACTTAACTGGGGGTACAAGACCAACATTTTTGCATCATCCTGGATTTGTAGGAAAGGCCCCGAGGACATTTCCTAGGGGAGGGGGCTCAAGGCCACCGCCATATGGTAACAGAGTTGCGCCAAGGAGAGTAGCTGCAAGGGTTTCAATGGCAGTGAGTGCAGCATCTCGTTCATCGCCAACGATGCAGACAGGTCTACGACCATCTCAGGGAACAACGAGTAGGGGCAGGGGTTCTAGGGGAAGGAACTCATTTCAGAGGAAGACACATAACAATGCACAGGTTCAATCTCATGTTACCAACGCGACTGCCCAGAGTTACAATCAGGGTTCGTGCATAGAGATGGAAAGGCACCAATGGCGAGAGCAAGTAGCAGCCAACAGATTTACACAACGGTTAATAATCGCCAGGCCAAACATCAATCCATGGTGGTGGAGTCATCAAGTATGCTAAACCATATCAATGTTAATATTTTGTTTGATTCTAGTGAAATAGATAGTTTCATTTCACCATCTGTATTAGAAAAGAGTGGGTTGGCAGCCTACGAGCACGATGACTTTAAACAAGTCAAGATGGCTTCGGGGGAAAACAAGAAGTAGGACCTAGTGTTGATAATTGTATAGTATACCTGGGAGTGTGTACTACCAGGTTGAAAGTATACATCACTGCTCTCGGGGCATATGACCTAATCATTGGAATGGATTGGTCAGCAACTCATCGAGCTTTGGTATATTGTTTCGCAAAGAAGGTGCTTTGTGTCGATGATGAAGGAAGACCAGTAGAGATCCAGGGTGTACAGAGAAAAATGTCGTTACGTTGTATATCAACTATGAAGGTTAAGAGATGCTTGAGACAAGGGTGTCGACTTTATGTAGTGGATGCAGTGAATGAAAGGAAGGGACCCTCATTGGATCAGTACCCGGTATTGTCAGAATTTCAGGATTTTTTTCCGAATGAGTTACCAGGGTTACCTCCTGAGAGAGAGCTTAATTTTACCATTGAGCTAAAACCTAGTGCAGAACCAATCTCCAAGACTCCATATCGGATGAAAGCGCTAGAAATTTGTGAATTGCAAATGCAGTTGAAAGAGTTATTGGACTTAGGACTAATAAGGCCCAGTTTCTCACCCTGGGATGCACCGGTAATTTTTGTAAAGAAGAATGATGGATCCTTACGACTGTGTATAGACTACAGGGATTTGAATCGTGTTACAGTGAAAAATAGGTACCCGATGCCGCGAATAGATGACCTCTTCGATCAGATGAAAGGAGCAGAAGTATTCTCAAAGATCGATTTGTGATCAGGGTATCATGAGTTAAGGATTAAGGAAGGTGATATCCCAAAAAATGCCTTTCGAACTCGGTTTGGACATTACGAGTTTATTGTAGTACCTTTCGGATTGACCAATGCGCTTGCAGTATTCATGATCCTCATGAACGATGTATTTCGGAAGTACTTAGACTGTTTTGTACAAGTCTTTTTAGATGACATCCTCATCTATTCCAAGAATGAAAGAGAACATGAGGAACACTTGCGAATAGTGTTGTCCTGCCTTAGAGAGAACAACCTGCATAGACCATGTGGATTTGAATCGTGTTACGTTGAAAATAGGTACCCATGCCGCTAATAGATGACCTTCGAATGATGAAAGGAGCGTTAAGTATTCAAAGATCGATTTGTGATCGTGTGGTATCATCAGTTAAGGATTAAGAAGGTGATATCCCAAAAAATGCCTTTCAACTCTCAAAGTTTGGAGCATTAATAGTTTATCAGAAAATCTTTCGGATTGACCAATGCGCTTTGGCAAGATCTGCCATGATCCCCATGAACGCATGTATTTCTCGGAAGTACTTAGATCAAGCTTGTACAGTCTTTAGATGACATCCATCTATTCCAAGAATGAAAGAGAACATGAGGAACACTTATGAATAGTGTTGTCCTCGCTTTAGAGAGAACAAATTGTATGGGAAGATGTCGGCGTTCTGCCTTAAAGAGATCCACCATTTCTAGACATATCATTTCCGGCGAGGAATCTCCGTGGACCCAAAAAGGTAAAGGCCATTATGGAGGGTTGGCCGTAAAATTCCCATGAGGTGAGAAGCTCATGGGCTAGCGTGTTATTACTCGTGAGATTTGTGGAAGGATTCTCAATAATAGAGAAACCCATCACCACTTTGCAACGGAGGGGCTGTAAGTATGAATGGACAGAAGAGTGTGATAGTGCATTCATTGAGCTTAAGAGGTTTACTAACTAGTGCACCAATTCCCCGAAGTTTCTGACATGGAAAAGGACTTCACAATATTCATGGATGCTTCAAAGCAAGGGTTGGGGGTCAAGCACGCAGGATGGAGGAGTGATAGCCTATGCATCAAGTGAAGTTGGAAGAAACACAAGAGTTATACACGACTCCATGATTTAGAGTTGGTACCGTAATGCTATTCAAACATTTGAGGCACTATCTTGTTGGGTGAAACTTGAGCTCAAAACACCATCAAAGTTTAAACATCTCTTCACCCAAAGAGATCCGAATGCTAGAAAAGGCGGCGAGTGAGTTTATGAGTGAGTACAATTTTGGTATTTCGTGCATAAAGGGAAAGGAAATGTGGTCGCAGACTCCCTCGGGAGTAGAAGACCACATATCTTCTCCTTGGTAACCCTTAAAGGGTCAATCTGAGGGAACACTTGTTGACATAACTCCCAGGAGACAATTCGTATTTAAAAGTTACTTTCAAACCTCCAGAGCGGGAGGCCGCTAGACCCAAAGTATGAAGGATATAGTCCGAAACGCATGGATCGTTAAGATATCGAGGAAGATGTACATCCCTAAGAATGGGGATATTCAAAGAATCATACTAAAGGAAGCCCATAGAGAACTTTATTGTGCAATATCCGGGTGTGAAGAAGATGCATGCAGATATGAGGAAGCTCTCTTCTGGGTGGCATGAAGCACGATGTAGTCCATTTCTGGCCGCCAAATTCCTTTGAGTGTCAACAGTGATTATGACCACCATCACCGGAAGGCCCCATGCAACCACATGATGCTCCTATGTCCAAATGGGGAAGCCATTTCTATGGATTTTGTTGTGGGTTGCCACTCACATCCCATAGACACAATGCCATTCTTGTGATAGTGGATAAGTTAACAAAGAGTGCTAATTTTATTCTCGCTATGTATTAATTTAATGGCTGCCATCATGTGGCACATGTGTTTGTAAGAGAAGTTATCCATTTGCACAGGATACCCAAGAATATCATTTCTTTATAGGGATTCGAGATTCACTTCTAGGTTTTAGACAAGTTTATAGTCATCGTTGGGAACTCACGGAACTTGGGCACAACTTATCATCCCAAAACGGATGGGCAGACCGAGAGAGTAAATCAAGTCATGAAGACATGCTTAGGATGTATGTAATGATAATCAAACCCAGTGGGATAAATACCTACCTTCGGTAGAGTTTTCCTACACACACTATCATGGTTCCATCTAATGCCACTCCTACTAAGCTCAGATGGGAGGCCATGCACACCATTGAGTTGGGATAGACTAGAAGACTAAGTAACGCTTGGGGCCGTAATTGATTCAATAAATGGAGGAAGAGGTGATTTAGATTAGCCAAAGACTAAAGGAAGCAATGTGATAGGCGTGAAAAAAGATATGTGGGATGCACAGCTGTGGACCTAATCGCTATGAAGTGGGAGACCAAGTTTTAAATTGTATCATGCCCACAAGAGTACCATACGGTTCGAAGGGGACAAAGCTGTCACCTTGGTTTATAGGACCATTCAGAATCCAAGAGAAAATTGGACCCGCTGTCTATCGCCTTGTAACGGCCAATTCACCCTTGCATAAAACTCATAATGTTTTTCATGTATCCGTTTTTACGCCATTATGTTTCAGATGAATCACATAAACTAAATTGGAAGGGAATTGCGTGTATCAGACGTGGAACCCCTCATGGTAGAACCATTATTCATATTGGACCATATATAGAGTCCGGATGTATTTAGAACTTCCCCGGTAGATCCGGTTAAGGTCTAGTGGGACAAGTACAGCCCAAGATCCGCCACTGGGAAGACACCGAGACACTACTTGAGACTATCCCTCACTATTTGACCACTTGGAGAACATGTTTCTCAAGGTGGGGTGTATGTAACACCACCTTTGACTTAGACAACCGTGATTACCTGAGGCCTATACACCTTATTTCTGCATTAATAAATGAATCTATTAATTGATACACCTAAACTTTAAATTTATGAACTTTTATGAATGTTTAAAATGTTATTGATGATGATGTATATGATGTGAAAAATTGTGAGAATGAAGAATTTTATGAATGCTTAAAATACTATTAGGATGATGTTGATATGATGCAATCTATTTTGGGTAAATGATAATTCAGAATAGATGTTGAAATTGAATTAATGGATAATATGAGATCTATTTCTAAGTGGAAAACTTTGATGTTGATTTATCGGCATAAGGATACCAAATTGAAATGATGCTAGTATGCAATTACATGATGATAATGCATAGAAATGCTGAGTTTGTGTTACAAACTAATCAGCAGGTTATGAGCTATGAAATAACCAAGTGATAACGACAGGAAAGGGATATAAGGACCAATTAATCGAGAAAACATTATGGTATGAATATTACATGGAATTTATATTGCTTCTGATGTAATTTATGATATGTGGACCAAGCATGATTTCAAAGTATTTACACTGTCCCAAACCAAATAAACGATGACAAAATCCCTCTCCAAATACAAAGGCTAATCAGACATCCCATTGTAGGGTGTGGACTCTAGTCTTGTTAGGAAGGTGGAGGCATTTCCCACCGGTATCCTCCATTGTAGGGTGGGATTCTGTAATGATCCCAAACCAAATTCTCTCTTTCTTGGAATCAATACTAACTACTACTAATTTATTGTGTTTTGGTGCATACAAGATTCATCAACACATGGAGATCAGCACATATTCAAGATGTATAAGCACAAGCAAAGATCTGACCTCTTTATTATGAGCAATGTAAGATCAATACAATAGATGGTCGACCGCATAAACCTCGATGGTCGTATTGGGCAATAGATATGAGCTGCTAAGCAAAATGCCCTCGACAATACAAATGAGCCTCTAAAGGCTAGATATACAATGAAGACTAAATCAAGCATAGCACAATGCTCAACCTCCAAGCTCTAAAGTGCTACCGCCCCGCTAGAATGTCATTCCTCAATAATTCGTCCCTACCAAAAGTGTCCAATCATCCCGGTGAAATATGTCAAATGATAGATCGGGCAACCGTAAGGAAAACCCATATGTCCAAATCCCTAAATCCACTCTCAAACTCCTCGTGATCCTGAATTCTCCATTGAATGGTGTGGCCCACTGGATGACTAAAACCCTAGCTAGTTTGGACCCTCGATGAAGGAGACTCAAAATGATCCGTGAACTCCAAGAATATAGATTGGGTGATGGTAGGAACAACCCAAATGCCCAATCTCCAAGATCCCTCTCAATCGCTAGATATGAAATATCTAATCAATGGTGTGCCTCACTGGATGACTGAAACCTTAGTTGGTTTGGCCTTGATGAAGGAGGCCTACAAATGCTCAAACTCTCCAAGAATATAGATCCCAGCTTATGAGAATCCCGTGGGAGTAGTTTCAGTTTGAGCATCTCATACGATCTCCAGATCCGAAGTTTTACTAAATCATAGGATGTCCCTTATGGCTCCGAGACGTCCCAATTTGTAGACAACCGTAGAATGATGATAACCCTCCAAAATCCCTCAAACCGATGGTCATGCCCCTACAAACCTAACCGGCTCTAATGTCTTAGGCCCTCGATAAGCCGATCTAACCCTCCCTCATAAACTTGCCCAGACTAGAATGGTGTGAGGAGTCTTTCATCCTCGACCAAGCAGGAACAAGGTGGAGTGGATATTTCACCATCGAAGTTATTCCCAAGGGTTCAGACAAAGAAAAACCCCCAAACTAAATGCAACCAAATGCTCAAGAGCAATAGAAAATGCTAATCAAAACTGTAATGAGTAATAGGTGCACCCCAGCCTCTTACTTATACTTTTCCCTTCTAATTCTCTTTTGAGTTAGGTTAACTCCCAAGGTTGATCTTATATTCTTCATTTGATTTATATTTTACTCCTTTATCCTTTCCCTTCTTAAGTCAAATTAAAAATATAACTTTTAACTTTGACTTTCTCCCCTTCAGCAGGAGACTACGACCTGGGGTGCCTGGGCCATTGAGTCTCCTCATCACTTCTCTAAGTGGTGGGGGACATTAAAGTCTACCATGCTTGAAATTGCTTGTCCTCAAACAATTCCAAACCCCGCTTCTAACCATCGGTTCCGGGCCCAAGTGGCATCCTCAATGGGTAAATCCTTCCACCGGAATGACACTTCGATGTTTTAGTTTCGCATTCTTCTCTTTGACTTCTAACACTTCCTCTAGAATCAAAAAGATGTCCCTCCTCATCCATGGAGGTAATGCCTCAATAGGCCCTATATGTTGAACAGATTTTTAATGCACGAGACATGGAAGACGTTGAATTTTGCTACCCTGTGGAAACTCCATCTCATAATCTACTTCACCTCTATCCTCCTAATGACTCAGAAGGTCCAAAGAAATGTGGTTTCAGTTTCTCCACTCCGCTTCTCTAAATGGTACGCCCCATGGTTGCAACCTCAAATAATTAAATCACCAACCTCAAAGGTACCATCAACTCCAAGTGTGTTGTCTCTGTTGGACCTTTTGTGTGTTTTACTTTGTAAATGATCCTCAATTCCTTGAGAATGTCTTGTCTGATCATCAGACCCAATCCCTGCATTCATCGGAGTTCGCTGTCACTAAATGAAATCTCCACAAAATGATAAAGGATCATAGCTATATAACACTCAAAACGGTGTCATGCCAATGGGACATGCTATGGTGTTGTAGCAATATTCTCCCAAATGTAACCATCTCAACCATGCTTCGTCCCGCTACATAGCTGCAGGTAACCTTCCACCCATTTGTTGACTATCTCAACACCATCCGTGATGAGGGTGATAGCTAGAAATAGGAGTCAATGTCGTACCCATTAATCTGAACAACTTCTGCTAAAATGTACTCATGAATCTGATTTCCTTTGTCACCGATGATGGTTTTGGGTAGGCCGTTTAGTCTGAACACTTCTCTGAAAATAATTCGGCCACCTATGTTGCAATGAATTCTGTGGCTATGGGAAAAGTGTGCAAACTTCGCCAACTGCCTACCACCACTTTAAAAATGAATCTTTCCAGGTTCGGGCAACCCCAGAATGAAATCCATGGATATAATTCTCCTACCTCGGTGTCTTGAATAGGTGGGTCGCACCAGCCTGTGGTGCGGTACTCATCCTTTTTTCTCTTGGCATGTAGTGCATTCTTTGACATGCTTCATCACATCTTCCTTGAGGCCTTTCCATGCAAAACTTTCTCTCACATGCCTATATGTCTTACCGATGTCTCCCTCGATCACATCGTGAGTTATGACACGCATGTAGGATCTTAGCTTTGAGAGATTATCCAGGAACTAAAAAGATTTGAACTTTGTAATAGATGAGGTTGTTTATGACCTTGAAGTTGTCATCCCGTATTTTCCCATCCAACACCGACGTTTAATGATCCTGGTATTCCATCATCAAGTGTTCCTTCCAAATGATCATTACACCTATTACGGCAGTGGATGGTCTTCCTGATAATGCATCTGCCTAACGTTGTTCTTCCTTTGACAAATTCAATGTCAAAGCTCATAGGCTTTTATTTCGTTTTACCCATTGTCTTTCATTTAAATCCTTCTGCCCAATAGATATTTAAGACTATTATGGTCCGATTTGACCACAAACCTTGAACCTACCAAATATTGCCCACTTATTAGTGCATGCATGATAGCTAGCATCTCTTTGTCGTAAATACTGTAGCAGTTCGTGACCCCGAAGCTCCTAGCCATAGGCAAGGCAAGTGCTCGCTCGCGATCAACAAGCTCTATACCTTCCCCCGAGGCATCACACTCGGAAGTGAAGGGTATGTCAAATCAGGAAGAGCTAGAACCAAGTGTGTGCTCATGACCTCTTTCATTTTCTCCATCGTGGACTTGGGCCTCATCATCATTCCATTTGAAGGACCCCTTTTGGTCAAGTCAGTCAAGGGTGCACACAATTGAGAAAACCCTTGACAAATTTCATAGTATGTGCATAGGCCCGTGAATCCCCACTGGGAGTGTTTTTGGAGTAGGCCATTCCCCAATGGCTGCTATTTTCTCCTGCACTGCACCCATTTTTCCCTATGATGTGTCCCAAGTACAGCACTTATGTCATTCCAAACTCACACTTGATTCCTTGGCATGAGTAGTGTCTCGTTTCTTCCATGATTGAAAGGATTTGGTCCATGTCGAAGGTGTTCCTCCTGTGTCTTGTTGTAAATGAGCAAGTCATCAAAGAATACCAACAAGTGTTTCCTCAGCTTGTTTGTTGAACACATGGTTCATGCAAGACTCCTAAATGTGGTTGGGGCATTGGCATCAAATTAAAACTCGTAATGGCCATAGTGACACCTAAAGGCCGTTTTTGATATGTCCTCCTCCCTCATCTTGGATTGATGGTGTATTCAGCGAAGATCACTTTTTTGTGAAATATATAGCTCCATGTAAATCATCCAGCAACTCATCAATCCAAGGTATGGGGTACCTGTTCTTTATCGTCTTTTTATTCAAATCTCGTAATTCAATGCACATTCTCATCATTCCATCCTTCTTCTTCACCAAGACTAACATGAAGCAAATGGGTTGAACTTTGGTTTGATGTGTCCCATGTCCAAGAGCTCTTTGATAGCCTCTATCTCAGATGACAATTTTGGGATGCCTATAGGGTGTGTGGTGATAACAGGCTTAGCCCTTTCTACCAATGATGTGCTCAAACCCCTGGCCTCGGGTGGCACACCTGGAGGAATTGGCCCCAAACACTTTATGGTCTTTGTCAAGGATTCTTTTGATCTCTAGTGTGTAATGCACCTTTCCCTTCTCATCCACCCATGTTGAGATCTTTCATTCAACAAGCATAATTTATTCCTTCTCAAGATGGTTTCCATCCTCTTGGCCATGACCACTTCCTGCTAGAAGCACCTGCCATGCTCTCACAAGCACAACCTTTTCATCCTCCTTCCTCCACAAAGGACATTTCCATGGTCTTGTAATTTGTGGTGATGGGTCCTAAAGTGTTGAGCCATCATGACCCTAGAATGATGTTGGTATCTGGAAGATCCATCACATACAATATCATGAACTAACTCATTCCTTCCCAAGGTGAGTCTCATACCGGTATGTATCTATTACATGGCATAGTACTCAACACCCTGCAATTTCCACTTTGAATCCTTCAAACTCTACCATAGGTATGTGCCTCCTCTTCAATAATGCTGCATCAATGAAATTGTAGAAGCTCCTCCATCAATCGAACCGGTCGGGTCCTTGTAAGACCCTCTCATCCTAAAGGTGTTGGACTTGGGTACCCCACTGATATATTCTAATGTAGCTCTCTTCAAATTTAGTCTAGTTATGGAACCTCGTCTTTTGTTGCCTCTAACGTTTCATTCTCCATGTTTTGTATCTGACCATACTCATCCCTTCTTCATTATCCTGAAGTCACCTCAATGTAATGTGCCTATCCTCGTCCCCAGCATGCACTTGTGTGAGGGATTCCATCACTCCTTGCATGTGAAGAAAAAGTTGCTTCCTTCTCAGCCTCTCCCTGTGTTGTTAGCGGCCCTTCCACCTAACTCTGTCATAACTCCTTAGGGTCAATGGCCCCTCCCCCGGGGTTTTTGAGGCCTTTGATCTCTTCCACCCATTGTTAAGAGGTGGACTGGTATGAATTTTGGTTTAGCAAATGGACCCAACCTTGTCTTCCAAATGGCTTCCTATAGTCGGTAGGCTTGAAGGCTTTAACCTAACCCTTCAAGGTTCCATCAATCCTTCTGTAAAACAACAACATCATGAGTCTGGTTGATATCTTGTACCATCAATGCCAACGCCTCTGAACTCATCAATGTATGCCTCACACTGCTTGCTTTGAGTTGGGTGAGCTCTCTGAAATGTAACTCGTGATGTCCTAGATCAAATCTATCAATGAGCCTATGAGTGAATTCTATATAGGATACAATCCGTTTGTGGCCGAAAGTGTGTGGTGAGCCCCATGGTACCACCAAATGGATCATCCAAGCACATAGTGGAAAACTTGATGGCTCCCATCTCTCTCATGGGGTTAAGTCAGCAGGCATCCACCTTCTAATTCCATGCTTGTGTTGTCATCTTATTTGTACCATCAAAGTATGGACCCCTATCTTCCCCGCCTCTCAAACCAAAGTGTCCCCTAAGTGGTTCATCCTCAGGCTAAGCCGAACCTCGAAGGACAATACCGTCTAGAGACATTCCGTCTTTGAACTTCATATCCAGTTTTAGTATTCCCTCTGGTACTCGGCTAATTGTGCCACAAAAATCTTCCACCTGTTCATGCTACTCTTGCTCATATGTAAATGTGTGCATGTATGGTCTAGGGTTAGCCTCACACCGAAGTAAGTTGGCCTAGCTGCTCATCTCAGGAACACTGCACATATGGCCTATGATTGGTCCCATACCCATATACCCATGGAACATGCTACCTCCAAGACTTCCTTCAGATCCCTGGTGCTTTCTCCGGGTTATATATCTCTTCCTCATGGGTTCCACCTCTGACCTCCAAAATTCTCCTTATTCCCATATGTATCGGGATATTTTCCTCGATGGGTTACTTGCATCGGCTAGTCGGGCTATCCTAGTTTGGTTCTCGCTCATTTTCTATAGATTCTCTACCGATCCTTCAAGGTTTCGTAGGATTTCGGTCATTCCCTTCGTTGGTTTCCGATACTCGGCCCAACCGCCTAATTCAATGTGCTTTCTGTGTGCTTCATGTTTTGTTGGAACTTACCAAATTCAGCCATTCAAGAGAGCCAAGCCCCGAGGCTCATGGTCATCTCCTAACCCTTTTATTTCTACCTATGTTTCATTGTTGTTTATCTTCCTGACCCATGGCAATTCCCCGCATTCCTCAAGATGCACCGACCTCTACTGTGCTTGGAGGATCGAGCTCTACATCAATCGTAATGATCCCAAGCCAATTCTTTCTTGGAATCACTAACCACTACTAAATTTATTGAGTTTTTAAGTGCATACAAGATTCATCAACACATGGAGATCACAATATATTCTCCAATATGTAGAAGCACAAGCAAAGATCCACCTTTATTATGAGCAATGTAAGATCAATACAATAGGATGGCTAACTGAATAAACCTCTATATGGTCGCATGCCAGATATGAGCTGCTACAAAATGCTCCCGAATAATACAAAATGAGCCTCCAAAGGTCGGATATACAATGAAGACTAAATCAAGCAGATCTGAAGTCAGACCGATGCTCAACCTCCAAGTCGGAAAGTGCCACGCCCTGCTAGAATGATGAAGCCCTGAATAATTCTTCCTCGCTACCAAAAGTGTCCAATCATCCCAAGAAAAATGCCAAATGATAGATCTAACCGGTGCAAGGGAAATCCAGATGTCCAAATTCCCGAACCCACTCTCAAACTCCGTAGATCCGAATTCTCCATTGAATGGTGTGCCCCACTGATGACTGAAACCCTAGCTAGTTTTGACCTCTGATGAAGGAGATCTCCAAATGATCTCAAACTCTCCAAGAATATAGACGGGCTATGGTAGAACAACCCAGATGCCCTAATCTCCAAGATCCCTCTCAATCGCTGTAGATCCGAAATCTCCACTGAATGGTGCAACCCACTAGATGATTGAACTCTAGTGTGCTCTCTACCGATGAAGGAGGTTCTCCAAATGATCTAAACTCTCCAAGATTATAGATCGATATGAGAACTCATGGAGAAGTTTCTGTGCTCGGGGATCTCAAGCGCATCTCCCTAGATCTGAGTTTTAATAAATCGTAGGATGTCTCCTATGGTGGTCTTCTAGATGTCCCAATCAGACAATCAGAATGATGATAACCCTTCGAAAATCCCTCAAACTGATGGTCATGCCCCCACAAACAAAACCCTTAACTGGGTTTAATGGCCTCTAGGCCCTCAGATGTCGGATCAACCTCCCTCGCATAAACCTGCCCCCGAGACTAGAAATGGTTTGGAGTCTTCATCCCCTAGACCAAGCTATGGGAACAAGGTGAGTGGATTTCACCACTGTTTTCTCCCAAGGGTTTGTACAACAAAACCCCAAACCTAATGCTCAAGAACAATAGCAAATGCTAATACAAAACCAAAATGAGTAATAGGTGCACCCCAACCCTTACTTATACTTATAATTTCTTCCTTCTAATTCTATGTTGAGTTAGGTTAACTCCCGTGGTTAATCTTCTATTCTTTCCGTTGAGTTATCTATTACCCTTTATCCTTTCCCTTCTTAAGTCAACTTAAAATATAACTTTTAACTTCCTGAATTTCCCCCCCTTCAGTGTGAAACTATGAACTAGTTGGGGTGCCCAGGCCACCGAGTCCCCCATCACCTCCCAAGAGGTGGGGACATTACAAACCCAGATGATTAGAGGGGTGGGAGGCATTCCCACCGCAGTATCCTTCCAAACCCCAAGCTCATGGGAGGATGGTGTTAGTTCACATTCCCCAAGATGTGTGATGATGAATGACTGTCAGATGTCTACTAAGGAAGCTTTGTCAAGATAGCGACACTTCCACATACAGGTTCTATTTGGAGTTAGGGTCAACTATATTGACGCTTCCAAGATAGTCGTAGGAGGGAAGGATAGGAATGGAGATGAAGTAGGTTAGGAGGAAGCATGAGTAGTAATAGTTGAGACAAGATGGAGATATGTCTTGTGGTGGAAATTAATGTTTTCCCCTCAAAAAAAAAGAGGAATGTGTATATGAATATTCATTATTACTTAACTAAACCACGCTTGTTTAATATAAAATTGTTGAACCGTATAATTGTAATTAAAGAATTTCTCAAATGATTGATTGGTTGTTGTCTCTTATAAAAGACTAGTCTTGTCGACCGGATTGGATGCATACATAAAGTACTAAAAGATGACACATGATTAATAGTACATGCACGAGAATTGTATACACTAGCTACACATGCATTTCTTGTACATATACACTAGTATGTATGAGCTTTCTTTGGCTTACTTACTGAGCAATGTCGGCTATTTTTTATGAATGTGTGAACCATGATTCTTTTCCTTTGTACCATAAGATACCTAACTTCAGGACGAAGTTTCCTAAAAGGTGGGTGTATGTAAATTAACCCTAGTTGAATAAATTTTTAAGGTTTATTAAGTAAAAAATTAATTAGGATTAATTGTCTTAACATGGTATTAATTAAACAAGATTGGTATAAAGATACTCATTAAATATTTACACTAATTAAAGGTTATAAGTTTGATTAATTACCACTAATCACTACCCATTATATTCAATAACTTGGGAATTAAATCTAAAAGGGATACAGTTATACCGTTTAAATAAAAAGAAAGAAAAAGGAGAGTTATGTACACATAAAGGGACAAGAATTAATTCAAAGGGATAAGATATTAATTCAAAGGGGTAAGATATTAATTATGAGGAGATAAGGTAATAAATGGCTAGGTAGGGAAGTAAATGAGGGGTGAAGTCTGTGAAGGAGGGATATGGAGGGGAAGGAGGTTTACAAGAGGATCATTCTACAGGAGATTAGAGGTTGATTTTGTGGGGGGCTCTTGACGGTAAAAGAGGAGTGGAGCTCTTGAGTGGGATTGTATCAAAGACAGTAACCTGGGTTACCGGAGGTTTTGCACCCAGCGTCAGGATATTTATATGATATCCTGGAGCTAGGAAGTTATCTAGTTGGAAGGGTGGAGCTAGATTTTGGGCAGTGTTTTGCAGTGCAACAATGGTCAATAAGGAAAGTGGACAAATAGAGGGTTATTAGCATTAGACCCAGGTATTTAAAATTATGCATTGTTTTAATCTGTTATAAAAATTTATTATTCATTGTTAACTTTAAGTTACTGAAGTTACTATTATGAATATTATTATGCTATTATGAAGTTATTGTCTTAGTTTATGAAATAAATTGATGTTTAAATCTATTTGGCTATTACATATTCCATTCCTTGTCCTTCTTGTATGTGAGTAGCTTGTAGTTATTTTAACCTTGGACAATCATCAGTGGCATGATTATCTGTACATAATCCACAAACTTGAATTTTCGACATTCTCTCGGTGCATGTTTTTTTCTACATTTAGGACAATAGATAGCTAATACTTTATCTTGTTCCCCTTGCTTCTATTTAGATTTCAATGTGTCAGTTTGTGAACCAAATGTGTTCATAATATCAGTTTTAGAGCTCTCAAACAAATTCGCTAATTCTGATTTAGTAACAGGTCCATTGGAAATTGATTTAGTTGACTTTGTCATAATATCCCTTTGTCATCGTCCTCTTTTAGCTTTTCCCCTTGAATATTTCTTACATAATTCAACGATTTTTGGGAAAGGAAGGTGAGAAATATCCCCTGGCCCCATTAAGTTAAGAGCCTCCAAATTTTCATCTGAAATTCCCTTCAAAAATATAGTACAAATGACATCTAAAGGAAGATTAGATTGCTTAGATTTGTGCATATTATAGAGAAATTTTTCTAGATATTCTTCTAAGATTTAATCTTCACTTTGAGACATTTTAAAGATATCTTCTTTAGAGTCTTTGGACTTACAATAGGGCTGATATTTTGTAAGAAATTTGTTTTTCATGTCATCCCAGTATACTATGGTTGCTTCTCCCAACCCCATGAACCATTTTAATGCATATCCTTTCAAAGTTGCAGGAAATAAAAAAAGTTTTTGAGCATCATAGGTATATCCATATGTTCTACAAATGATGTCAAATTCAAACATGAAAGCATCAGGGTATTCAGTAGACAAGCCAAAGAAATTTGGAAGAACAGAGGGAGGAATATTTTTCATTTTTATGTCATCTCCTAAAAGAGTTGGTGTATGAACTATAGGAAATGCAAATGTAGTATGTTCTTCTTCCTCCTCTTCATCATTTCCTCCTCCTCTTGTCTCTTCTCGATGTGATTCTCTATCCTCTCTTTCTTTCCTTCCTCTTTATTCATTTCTTTTCCTTTGTAATTCCCTTTCCATTCTCTCCCTTTCTTGTCTATCAGCTTCTGACATTGCAAAGAATTTTTCTGTTGTACGGTCAGATATTTCTGTTGGAAAAAGAGGTTGTCCTATTTGTTCAAAAATAGTTTTATTTTCTTTTTTCTTTCCTACAAAATATATTTTTGTTTGTATTTTTTTCTTATTTGCTTCATGAGCCAATAGAACTTGTCTTTCTATGAGAGTTAACCTTTGTCCTGAACGTTGCTTTTCTTTTAATTCTTCCAAAGTGATTTTTCCAGTAGTTGGTGTGGTAGATTTGTATTTTTTAGTTGTAGATGTTCCTACTCCTACAGATGGTGGATTAGTTTTGGGGGGGATTTGTTTTAAAAATCTTCCTTTATCATCCCTAAGTTTAGACATAAAGAAACATAACTTAAGATTAATTCTATGCTATGTTTTTTTTATTTTATATGTATATATGTTTTTTTTTATCTCTAAATGTTCCTCCCCAACAACGATGCCAAAATGTTAGGCTCTAATCTACTGATGTAAATTAGAGTAAAAATGATTGTCAATCTGGTGTTTGTAAGACTTAGAGGCACATCCAAAGTATATGGATTTAGAGATAGATTTTATCTTTAATGGAGATAAACCAAAACCTATTCTAAGGGATGATTACTATTATGAGATCTACAAATAGGAATTCTGAACAGAAGCTTAGCATCGCTTCCATATTCAACCCTTAGAATAGGTTTTGGTTTATCTCCATTAAAGATAAAATTTATCTCTAAATCCATATACTTTGGATGTGCCTCTAACTCTTACAAACACCGGATTGACAATCATTCGTACTCTAATTTACATTAGTATATTGGAGCCTAACGGCGCCAAAATGTTATACTAATCTATAGCAAGTCTTGGGAGGATCATGTGCGACATGTTGACAAGGTGCTACAACTACTAAATGAGAAACAAGTATATGCCAAACCATCCAAATGTTTCTTTGGAGTAAAGGAGGTAGAGTATTTGGGTCATATTGTATCTCATGAAGGTCTCAAGGTAGACCCTAACAAGATTAAGGCCATGATGGACTGGTCGATTCCCAAAAAATTGAAGAATCTTAGAGGATTTTTGGGTTTGACAGGTTACTACCGAAAGTTTGTTCGGAACTATGGAAGAATAGCAGCACCTTTAACATCACTAACTAAGAAGGATGCATTTTCATGGACTCCTGAGGAAACTAAAGCTTTTGAACAACTTAAAGAGGTGATGTGTAAAGTTCCTATCTTGACCACTCCAGACTTCACAAAAACATTTATTATGGAATGTGATGCCTCAGGAAATGGAATTGGTGTTGTCCTAATGCAAGAAGGAAGGCCCCTAGCTTTTGAAAGTCGAACACTCAAGGGAAAGGACTTACACAAACCCATTTATGAGAAAGAAATGATGGCAATACTACACGCATTGAAGAAATGGTGTCCTTACCTAATAGGTAGGCACTTCAAGGTCAAAACAAATCATGATAGTCTAAAATGCTTCTTGGAACAAAGACTATCTTCAGAAGAACAACAAATATGGGTAACCAAGATATTGGATTATGATTTTGAAATCGTCTATAAAAAGGGGAAGCAAAATGTTGTGGCAGATGAACTCTCAAGAAAGGATGAAGATGTTGAGGCATTTCTCTATGCTATCTCGATCATCCAACCTAATTGGATAATAGAAGCAAGGGATGAATGGAAGAATGACAAAAAAGTGTGGACTCTCATTGAAAGGTTGTAGTAGGATTCTGTTGCATCAGATACATTTACATGGAAAAATGATTCACTATGGTACGAAGATCGCTTATATTTAAGTAAGAACTCCCAACTCAAACAAAAGGTGCTATTGGAGCTACACACCTCTTTAGTAGGATGGCACTCAAGATTTTTGAAAACCTACCATAGAGTCAAGAAGGATTTTTTTGGGATGGCCTCAAAACTGATGTTCAAAGGTTTGTGGCAGAATGTTTGGTTTTCCAACAAAATAAGGTGGAAACAATTAAGACCCTAGGTCTTTTACAACCATTATCCATCCCAAGTCAGCGCTGGGAGGAGGTTTCCATGGATTTCAT
>SNQJ01S0000832.1:280431-297476 GCA_010110895.2 Picea sitchensis | reverse complement strand
GCATGATGACTAGGCTAGGCAATCTTAACTAACTCATTAGTCATCACTTGAGGATATATTACTAATATCCTAAATGAATAATACAAATATAGGTGACAATTTAGACTTAGTGATTGGTAAAGGTAAGCCATAGGCTAACAAGGCTCAGATATCGAAGCTGATAGCTCATTATACATCCTTGTATATTAGGGAACATGACCCAGTCTTAGATTTCTCCTAGGTGTCCTGCAAGTACACGAAGCTAGGAGCAATTACGAGATTTAGTCAAATCCTGTAATTTCTCATAAATTTTCAATTTTAATGCCAAAATTTAGAAAACTCAATTTTTAAGCTAAAGAATGATAAATATACCTTGCATAAGATGTTTTATGAAAAATATTGAATGAAATGAAGTCAAAATGGATGGATATAGAGGCAAAAGTGTGGTTTATAGAGAAAAAAAGAAGCATAAAATTGTACTCAACATCTCCCCCAAGAAATGGCACCAAAATGTTAGGCTTGAATCTACTGATGTAAATTAGAGTACAAATGATTGTCAATCTGACGTTTGTAAGAATTAGAGGCACATCCAAAGTATATGGATTTAGAGATAGCTTTTATCTTTAATGGAGATAAACCAAAACTTATTCTATGGGATGAATATGGAAAAGATGCTAAGCTTTTGTTCAGAAGTCATATTCATAGATCTCATAACAATAATCAACAATTGTTTTCCTAAAGAGTATCAAGAGTAAGCATTCAAGAAATGTTAGAACTAGTTCTAAGACCTATCAAATGCTAGAAGGACAAAACACTTATTCAAGAGATGCATTCATAGTATTCTTTCATTCATTCATTAGCAACTATCATCATATTAAATCAAAAGTACTGAAAGCGTAAATAATACGAAAAGCATTCATGACTATCTTAATGCTTGAAGGAAAACTACACATTGAATTCTTATTCAAGAAATCATTCACAATATGAGTAAAGCTTTGAAAAATTAAAAATATGAATTAGCTATGGAATTAATCTAACTACAGCAAGATAAAAACTCATCTACAACAAGATCTGATCTAAAACATGTATCAAATATTACTTGAAAAGAACATAAAGAAAGAGTGTACTAATTTGGTAAAGGGGGCCCTCCATTGCTTCACTAGTACACTAGAGTTGTCTCAGTTAAGAAAAGAGATCCATCAGCATTCACATCATCATATCATAGGCATTAACAAGAACAAAACACAGAATTGATCTCAAGAGTGAAAATTCCAAAGTTTCTTCATTCACATCAAAAAAGTTCTCATACTAGTCTATACTTAAGAGTATTTATACAAGAGTTTCAAAACTAAAAATGCTAATAAGTATCCTAAATATCATGATCAGATCCTATAAGGGTTGAATGCCTCCTTCAAATCCACAATATGTTTCCAAATCCCACGAAAATTCAAAATTGTCCATGATTTAAGGCTAAAACAGGGTATTTTCTGTTGAAGTGGCCCTGTTTGACAAGCATTGACCGGACATCTGGAAGGATCAGATATAGAATCTGATAGCTCATTATCCATCCTCGTACATCAGGTAACAAGACCCAAGTCTTATATTTCACCCAGGTGTCCTGCAAGTACACAAAGATAGGAGCAATTACTGGATTTAGTCAAATCCTGTAATTTCTGATAAATTTTCAATTTTAATGCCAAAATTTAGAAAACTCAATTCTTAAGCTAAAGAATGATAAATATACCTTGCATAAGTTGTTTTATGGAAAATATGGAATGAAATGAAGGAAAAATGGATGGATATAGAGGCAAAAGTGTGGTTTATAGAGCAAAAAGGAAGCATAAAAATGTACTCAACATCTCCCCCAAGAGGAAGTCCTTGCATGTCCTCATGCACAAAAATATCCCTGAAACTTTGTCACTAATCTTTTACCACCTCTTCTGTGTGAAATAATGTTTCCACATTCAATTGAGCTGTATGAAGTGCTTTCATTCTGTGATACTTCTCTTTATATGCCTTTTTCTGTTGGAACCACTTATAGGCTTGTTTGGAGATTAACTTGTTCTGTTTTTGAAGATTCTTGTTTTTCTTCTTCAAAGTTTCATTTTCCTCCTGTGTTTTATGGATTTGAGTTCTCAACATTTCATTCTCTATTTTTATGTATCTTTCTAAGACTTCAATTTCTTTGATTTTTCTCCTCATTTTCCTTATTTTCTTATTTTTCCTATCAAGTTCAGATGTGGATGTACTAGCCACTTCTTCCATTTGAGGTTCTTCTTTCATGTCCCTGATTAATTGTTCCACATATACTCTCATTTTTTCATAGGTGGAAGTTTCATGTTCCTCAAAATCATCATTTCCCAATGATTGTGCCTCTACAGTATGAATATGTGCATACTGCGCTTGTTGTGCTTCATCATCATTTTCTTGTATTTGGCCCTTTTGAAATTGTTGGCATTTTCTTGATTTCCTTTCATATGTGGTAAAAATATTATCTTTTTCCTCAAGTTCTTTCTCTTTTATCACCATACTTCTTATTCTTCTCCTCCCCATAGGCGGTTTTGAGCTTGTTGCCTTGGGGTGCTATACTTATTCCTCATCATCAGTCACAACTAAAATTTGTTCCTCTTCTTCTTCCTCCTTTATTGTTTCAAAACCATTTTCAATGATAAATTGTTGCCAAGTCAAATTTTGCTTCTGTAGTTCATATATAATGATCATTTTAATAAAACCATAGTGATATAAACTCTTTTCTGAGTTTCTTCCTTGTTTCTGGACAACCTTAGCCATCTTAGAAAGGCTTTGTAAGAGAAAATAAGACATATTGATTTCACAATCACCTTTTAAGTGTTGTAGCAATTTAATGTGATATAGGTAGATGATGCTAAACCTTCCCTCACAAGTTATAAATTTGTGTATGAGGTATTCTAAGTCATCCCAGAGATGAATCAACCAACTCCTTGGAATTACCTTCTTCCAATTTACTGTTGCTACTCTTGACCTGGAAATAAAAGGTGCCCATGATTTATCTTTGAAATGCTTGGTTTTGAAATATCTCTCTCCTATTTGAGGAAGTCCAGTGACATGTGAAATTCTATCTTTAGTGATCCTAATGGTAAGGCTTACAACAGTATCCCTTTCCACATCAAATGAGTGAGCAAATTCTAAAACAACTTCTTCACAAAATCCATCAATTTTTTCAAACAAACCTATACATTGTTTTTGCTCCAAAATTTGTATACAATCCCTGTGTATTTCTGATGTAACAAGCCTCCCTGGTGTTCATCTTAGATATCCTTTGATTACCTCATTCACCTATATATATTCAATATTCTCAAGTGTTCTACACCAAAAATTCTCAAGAAGCTCTCACATGAAGCTCTCCATCAATAATCGAAAAGATATTCTCACAAGAATCTCTACATTCATCCACAAAAAAGATGATCTACAAAATACCATTTCTATATTATTTATAATTTCATCCTCTAGGTCACTTAACCCATTTCTAGGTCACTTAACCTATTTTCTTTATTTTAGGGTTAACCACTTTCCATAAATAGAAAGTTCTCCAACACTTTATCATTTAAATATTTCTTCTTGATTTTGTCACATTACTTTATCATTTCTTGATTTTTTCACTTCTCTTTATTATTTAAATAATCCACCTTGACTTTGTCACTTTACTTTATCATTTAAATAATGATTTCTTTTTTTAGGTCACTTTGACTTCTTTGATCTTGGGGGATTCAAGCCTTCATCTGGGGGTCCTTCATATTTGTAATGCCATAACTCTCAAACCATGAGGAGTTATGTGACATTCAAAATACCACCAAAAATTGCATGACCAACACTATCCATATAGGATAGTTTCACCAAAAATTTCCTTGATCTTCATCTCATTATTCCACATAAAAGCATGGGTCCTCCAACCATTCTTCTAGGATAACTCAATCCACAAAGCATATTCCCATGAGGGTTTTCACCATAAGGGGACCACTTTGGAGTTCACCCATTTGTGCACTTTATCAATCATGATAAGACAATAGTGAGTCATCTATACATTTTTCCAACAATGCATCATATACTAATGAAACCACATCGATTCATATTCATCATGTATCAATGACAAATCATTAATCCATCTTCATAATATCAATGACAACTCATTGATCCATCTTCATATATGCTTTCTCATCAAGGATAATGGATATTACATTACATCAATCATCAATGAATCAATCCTTTGACAGCAATCAATCACTTGACATCAATCAATCAAATCATTAGCATCAATGACAACATGATCCAACATCCTTAACATGGGGGACGTCCTTAAGAAGTGAAAAAGTAATATTTTCCCTATCGAAAAAATTGTGGACCGAAAAATACCCTTCGAGTAGATTCAACCATTTATCTATAGCGTCCACATCCGTCAATCCTTCAAATAATGGAATACACAAATTTATCTGTACCTGTAATATACCAGATATAAAAAGTATGCATAATAGAAATAAAATTCTAGAAATGGCAGAATAACAACAATATAACTAGAACAATCACCACAATAACACAAAAATGATATAAGAATAACAACGGAAATAACGGATATAAGGGGGAAACCTTCAATTGAGAAGATCTCTATTACAATAATATACAAGCTATGGTTCTCATACCCTCGACTCCTATTTATACTAAATATGTCTATCAAAAGAAACATCTAGAGGAAGATAATTATAGAAGAAGACTCTATTAGGTCTTCTTACATTCGAATTATTCTATTTTATTGCAAGCCCTTATTAATATTGACCTTTATTACATCCAAATATATTGTTCTACCTATGTGCAGGTTAGGACCCTAACATGTCCTCCCCCTTAAAAACAACATTGTCCTCAAGGCTTGAGATGTGGAAATTGTTGCATAACGGTAGCTGGTTCCCAAGTGGCATATGTTGGAGTTGTATCTTTCCACTCAACTAGCACTTCCTTAATGGTTCTTTGACATAGGTGATGCTCACTCTGGTCTAAAAATTCTTGTGGTTGTATCCAAATGGATCCTTCTTTGTCTAACTCGGGAAGGTTGGTTTTCATTTTGCACTTAGTTCCAATCAGCTTCTTTAAGCATGAAACATGAAAAACAATATGTAGCTTCGAATGACTGGGAAAATCTAACTGATATTCCACCTATCCCACATGTTTCAGAATGATAAAAGGACCATAAAATTTGGGCACTAGCTTCTGACAATTGTCGGCCTTGAGGGAATTTTTCTTCTAAGGTTTCAATCAAAGGAACACATGATCCCCTTCTTCAAATTGACGTTCAAAGAGACCTTGATCTGCTCATTGCTTCATGCGATTTTGTTCCATGATCAAATTCTCTTTGAGGGTATGGAGAATAGTCTCTCGAACTGTAATCATTTGGGAAACCGCCTAGACCTTCGAGACACCAGATAAGTATGAGAGAACTGAAGGTAGATTTTGTCCATATAGTGCTTCAAAAGGAGTCATGCATGTAGTTGTATGGTATGAAGTGTTGTACCACCATTCAACTAGGGGTAACCATTGAGCCCACTAATTTTTCTTTTTCGAGGCAAAACACCTCGAATATGTTTGCAAACACTTGTTGACAAATTCAGTTTGACCATTAGTCCGGGGATGATAATATGTGATGAGATGAAATTGGGTGCCTTGTAGCTCGAAAAACTCTTGCGAAAAATTGTTGGTGAAAGTTGGGTCACGATCAGAAACAATATAATGCAGCATGCCATGAATCTTGAAGACCCGATCCATCAAAAATTGAGCCACCGTGGACGTAGTAAATGGGTGTTGAAGACCATAGAAATGAGAATACTTGGAAAGGAGATAAAAAACCACCATGATGAATAATTTATTTCCCTATTTGGGTAAGCCTGTAATAAAATTCATAGAAATATCCCTCCAAATAGCAGGTGGAATTGGAAGCAGTTGGAGTGTGCCCAAAGATTTGACTATTTCTCCCTTGTTGCGTTGACACACAATACATTCAAAGAAAAAATTATGAATGTATTGTTTCATACCATCCCAAAAAAAAAGAGTGTTTGACCCTGTCATAGGTTTTGGTGAACCCAGAGTACCCAACTGTGGGTGTAGCATGAAGCTCAAAAAGTAATGTGGATTTAAGTTTTGACTATTTACTTAAATACAAAAAACCTTTGTATCGAAGCTCGTCATGGACCCAAGAGTAACCTAGGGAAGTTGGAGCATTGGACTGCAACTATTGGATCAGATGAAAACTTTTGGTAACGTGTAGCCATTCCTAGAGAACAACTTGGAGCCAATCTAGTRCAATGAATGAAAGAGAAAAAATGGATCCTTCATCTCCATATTTTCAGGAAAGTGCATCTGCAACCACATTGTCTTTTGCTTTCTTGTAAATGATCTCATAATCATATCCAAAGAGCTTAGTCACCCATTTTTTTTTCTCCGRGGAGGAAATGTTTTTTTCGATAAAATACTCGAAGCTTTGATTGTGACATCCCCAAAAATAAAAATATTTTGAAAAATTTAAATCGCTGGAAATTATTTCCGTTTTTAGTAAATTCGAATTTGGAATTTTTTTTCCATTTATGGCAATTTTGAATTTTGAATTTGTTAGTTGTAATAAATTATTATGACTGTTGGGTAGAGATCTGATTTGACCAAACTAACAATTTGACAATGACACTTGTTTAAAAACAAAATATTTTATATTGATTGCATGAGGACAAATGGAATAGCCATGTTAAAAGTAGTTGATCATGATTCCATGAGTAGGGAACATGTTGGAACTACCTCTAGGATGATTTTTACAAGTGGAAAATTAGTGATTTGGCCATTGGCAGCCCCTAAGAATTAGGGATTTAGGAAGCTATGAAAATTCCCAAGGGAGAGAAAAAGACCTAGGCAAATAACAAATAGGCATATGTCAGGAGGCAGGACACTACCAAGTATGCTGGGAAAGAGACTATTAATTTCCCTTTTCTCCATTTGTTTTTATGAACACTGGAGGAATGTGAGGCAAGGTGAAATTAATGAATTGAAGGACAGTGTTGTAGAGGGATTTCCAAGTTCACCCTTATGGACACATGGTCAGGCTAGGGGGTGAATCGGGCAACTGAACGTGGCCGCTCGGTTCTACGGTTGGGAGGAATGTGGTTGTTCCCTTTGTTTCCCTGCGAGTTTAGTTTAGATATGCTACTCTAATCCCTATTTGTCTGAATGATTTTATATTGGATGTACTATACATGTTACAGCTAAATGAAAATGAGATTCTAGTATATGTTTTAATGATTGTATAATTGTTGTAAGTCTTTTTCCATATCTAAATTTTAGTATTCTCCCTGTGTTGGATGAATTGGTTATTGATATAGTGGAATCCTTAAAGTTAGTATGAATGCAATAACCTAGACAAAGGTTATTCAAGTTCATGAATTATACAGTCCTCTTAAGTACCGAATAGTTACACATAAATTATGGAACCATCCCCTAAGAAATCCTCTACTATGGAATTAGAACCTGTATGTTAATAAAAACATATGATATCCTCATAGAATTCAGTAATTAGACTGTAGGAATTAATTGTGGAATTATTTACGAAAATCAAACTTTAAGCAGAATCAAATATGTATCAATGAACGAACTGAACTATTATAAGCATATATATATTTCAGTCTGTAATTTAATTCCCAAAAAAAAAAAACAGAATTCACATATATAGTCTAGAATGATGAAGCATATGAAAATGAACAAAATTCAAGGAGCAAGACTACCCTAAACTTGACGATATAATCATGATAGGATCATACTACAGGAAAGAGAATCAATGATTTCGTTGATACATCATAAATGTTTGACACCTCTTACATATGCTGTGCATAGATAGAAACCAAGAGTTTTATGGTTGTGGCATTACCATTTAGAATATCTATCAAACAATTGCTTCGCATTTTATAGAAAGATATTTCAAAAATTAGAGAGTAATGCAATTGATTTGGAGGTTACAATCTATCAAGAGGACAAGAATCTACAAAAAAAACACAGAGATTTGGAATGTGAAACCCCGCCTCCGAATGATCCCCCTTGGGGTAAATTCCAAATAAACAATTTTGGTAACAAGATACTATCTATACAGGCATCAGCAAAGTCCAGTAATGATGGCTATTATAATTGTTTTAAAGATTTCAGAATACCTTTAAATTACAGAAGTAATGTACAGAACGCCGACGATAAGCTTTTTTTTTCCAAATAGAAAATAATGTCTCTCCATTACTAAGATTAACATATATAAGAGTTTCCCACACAAGTAAACTTAGAGTTGTTTCTCCATTTCTAGTTTTTGGGTTATCATTCGTTCCCTACATCAAGATCGACTATGTATATATATATATATATATATATATACATATATAGCCTTAAATGGATCTTTAACAAAAACAAAATGAGATTTAACCCCTCAAATATCCGGCACAGGAGATCAGTGCATAAGAAATGTTACTTCTAACAACAGAAAGCTATGAATAGAATCGTTACCTCCATGCTTGATTTAAGAAGCAAGTTGAGAGCCACATTTTTTTTGGAACCTGAGTACCTTTGTCACGTTGAGCAGAGGCCGGGACTTGTGTTGTGAAGTGGGAATCTCTACATTCGACCATCAAAGGAAAACATTAGTAAAGTACATACTAGAACTTTAAATTATAAAATTGAAGGTATAGTTTGATAAACACAACTATGCTAAGATAATATGCTAGGCTAATTGGCTTAAGGGATGAAAACACCACGACCTCCAGTTGTCATGCCTAGTTTTGTAATCGACCCTGGGTGAGGGGAGAATGGTTTCTGGAACTTTTGGTGGGTACCCTCGCAACAAGAAGAGTCCCACCATTAATACAAAGATACCCATTTTGTTACATAATTAAATGATTACTTTGAAAAAGGAAATCGCATTGTGAATCAAGAAGTTCAATCTTTTATAAACAAAAACCTTGTACAAACAAGAAATGAAGAATGTAAGGAATGACATCATACATATAGAAAATATAAGTTCTCATGGAAAGTACCACAACTCAGTAAGAGATAAATTATCAGTAGACCACCATTTTACTACAAATAAAATGTATCAATCACAGAGGAGAACATATATGATTGACCTGTTATTCTCCTGGAGCCTCTACACGACGTAAGAATAAACCCTTATGTGCTACATAGAAGTGACTCCCAAAACAATTACTAGTCACAGCTTAAAACAAACAGAGAACTGGTAGAGTCCCATGGGACTCAAACAGTGGACGCAAAATAGGACTTTAGGTTCACAGTGGTAAAGAGCAATGAATCTGGTAAAAACCACTTCTACAGTCAATGTTAGAATGAAGGAAAAAAATGTGTAGACTCCGAAGCTAACTACAGGAAGCAAAGATTTTCATAACCCACACCATGAACCCTCTGGTTTCGAACTTAAGATATGATAGTTCGATTAGAAGCTTACTAGGTAGTCGAATGTTTCTACTGACTTCACCAAGGATCACCACAGAGGCGGTAGCACTTCCCTGTGGAACAACGCATAATATAGAACCCTCTCCTTTAGAATCAAAAGGGTAGAAATGAGACTGCCAAAACCTAACAGGGACGACTACCACTCGTGACAGCACGGGAGGTACAAGCCATGCGCTAGGGCAAGTTTGGCACATCAGGATTGGGAAGAATAGGAGGAAGAGTCATTGGGACTGAGGTTAGTAAGACCCTAATTAATTCCAAGACATAACCTTAACTCCTCCTGATAGGTACACCTGCCTCCCTTAAATGTTGAAGATACGAAGTTAAATGATAGTAAAACCATGACCGTCCAGTGAAACTAATCGGTTTCTATACTTTTGTCTTTGAAGTGAACCTTCCGTTACACCAATAGAAGGAGGATGGGTAGTTAGTTTAGTTATGCAGTGATCAATGTGGGACCGGTTGGGGTTCAATTCATTATGGTGGAGACAAATTGTATCATAACTAAAACGAAGCCATCAGTGAAAAGGCATTGATAACCACTCATAAATAACCATTAATATCCTTAGCCCATTCCTAGTACGTATTACATTAGGATTTTATTTATAATGTCGATACAACTAGGTAGGAGTACAATCAATTAATCTCAAGGTTATAAACTTGTGTGCAAGTTCCAAATAGCCCAACTCTCTTAATTAGGAAAACTGAAATTCAAATCCTAGTGTATGGGTGGATACATGTAAGTAATAATATCTATATAGTAAGATATAGGAGTTAGGAAAAATGCTTGTATTCGATGGAACCTCTCTTATGCGTTAAGTTAGTATGACAAAGGGTTACTCCAAGCCAAAAGGAAATGTAAGTACCCATCATACGAGATGATAAACATTGGATAATTAGTGAAATATTTACCAAGGAATTTTTTTTTTATGATAAATTGAGGTCCATTACATATGGTATCAGAGAAAAGGTTACAACATTGGGCCTGAATAGGACCACTGTAGTGCTTAGTATATATCATGTTTTAAATAAAAAAACTAAACAATCGTTTGGTTACAAACAAAAAACATTTTCTATTTTGGTGATTAAGTATGGCAACTCAAGACAATGTAGAAAACAGGATGGAAGGAAATCTATAACAAATACCTCCTAAAGATACAAGGAAAAACAGTGACAGAATCTCACCCAGAGAAGTGTTGGAAACAATGAGGAACCTGATTGTTGAGCTACAGATCTTTAAAGTTGAGAATGAAAAATTGAAGAAGGCATGGCAAGAACAGCAGGAGATAAACAAAGTCCTGCTGCGCAGCATAGTGACCAAGAAAAGACCAAAAGACAATAATAATGATGAATAAGTTAGCAAGAGAGCCTCCAAGAACTCAGGGCCAGAAATAGAAAAAGGAGACAGTTCGTCTGAAGGAACACCTCCAGCTGAGGATAGAACTAAAGAAGAAAAAAAAAGAAAACAAGTATACCACCTTGAAGGAGAATTTAAAAATATTAAACCCACTATCTTTGATGGAGAATCTAGGACAAGAGAAGAAGCAGAGGCATGGTTGTTGGACATCAAAAATTACTTCCAAATCTACAACTACTCCAACAACATGAAGGTTAGGATGTCCATCTGCAATCTGAAAGGGAAGGTTAGTATTTGGTGGCAAGATCTGAAATTGGCCAAGGGCCTAAAGGAGAAACAATTGGAATGTTCTGACTTTAAGAAGTATTTCAAGAAACAATACCTTTCTGAAAATTATTATGAAAGGAAAATGAAAGAATTTTACGAGCTACGACTTGGATAGATGACGATGGAGGACCTTATAAATAAATTTATGGATCTACTAAGGTTTGTATCGTACATCTGGGAGGATAAAGTAAAGATTCAACGATTTCTAAGTTGTCTACCATAGTCCTACAAGGATAGAATTGAGTTTGACAACCTCAAATCCTTGAGAGAAGTATTAAGAAAAGAACGAATGTGCTACGACCAGTATAAATAGCAGACAAAGTTTCCCAAAGCTTGGAAGGATAAGAAACAAGATTGAATGAACCAGYRGAAGAAGGGGTACCAGCCAACTCCTTATCGCAATATAGTAAATAGTTTTTCGAGAAAGGATTTTTACTCCAATCCTCCGAATACGCAAGGTAGCAAAAAACCGAAAAACCTGGGAATGAAGAGGCTTTGAGACAGCTCCTGCGAGACATTAAAGTGTTGGGAATGTGGAGAGCCTCATCTCAGGAGGAACTACCCATGTTTCAGTTCAACTAACAGAACTGTTGTTCATAACCTGCAAGAAGCCTCGACAATGGGAGATGTGGGCAGGAGCCTACATCGGATAAATGCAACCATCGATGACCGACAAGTTGACCACCAGTCCTCAGTGGTAGAAATCAAAGGTAAAAAACATGACACTGAAATTTATGTTTTAATTGACCCCGTAGCAACATTAAGTTATATTACTCCAAAGGTAGTAGAGTCAAATAAACTTAAGAGAGTGAAGCACGCAAAATCATGGCTTGTGCAACTAGTGAAGGTATTAAAAGGAAAGTAATTGAATATATTTCAGATTTTGAGTTCAACTTAGATGGTCAAACTATAAGGACTGATATGAACATCCTACCACTAGGATCTTACGATATGATTATTAGGATGGATTGGTTGGAATGATACAAAGCAATATTAAATTGTTATACAAAGATACTTAGCTATAAAGATGATTCTGTCACTACTAGGACAACCCAAGGTATACCAAAATCGGTATCAGTCAGACAAATTTTAGCAATGCAACTAAATAAATGTATGAGAAATGGATGTCAAGTTTATGCCATCCCAGTGACGAATCTATCAGAAAAGGAGGATAAGCCAAAGTTGGAAGACTTTGATGTCCTACGTGATTTCAGAGACATGTTTATGGATGAGATACCAGAATTACCCCCTAGAAGGGAAATAGACTTCTCCATAGATCTGTTACCCGGTTCTGCCCCTATCTCAAAGGAGCCTTACCAGATGAGTCTACCAGAACTGACACAATTAAAAATACAATTACAGGAATTGTTGGACAAAGAGTATATCAGACTGAGTGTCTCACCTTGGGGAGCACCAGTCCTCTTTGTTAAAAAGAAGGATGGTACTCTAAGATTATGTATTGATTATAGACAACTGAACAAAATAACTATTAAGAATAAATACTCCTTACCAAGGATAAATGATCTATTCGATCAAGTAGGGGGGGGGAAGATCTTTTCAAAATTGGATTTATGATTCGGTTATCATCAAGTTTGGATAAAAGACAAGGGCATAAACAAAACAACTTTTTGGACAATATATGGACACTACGAGTTTGTAGTCATACATTTCAGACTCACTAATGCCCCAGCCACATTTATGTGCCTAATGAACAATATTTTCAATGAGTACTTGAACAAGTTCATGGTAGTATTCATCGACGATATCCTGGTCTATTCAAAGATGTTGGAGGAACATGAGGAACACTTAAGAATAATTCTACAAATGTTAAGGAAGCACAAACTGTACACCAATTTTGACAAGTGTGACTTCTATTAGAAAGAAATACAATATCTTGGACATGTAATTTCAGCATAGGGCATTGTCGTAGACCCGGAAAAGATGAAAGACATTATGGAATGGCTGGTACCTAAAGATGTAGAGGATATACGATCATTCATGGGAATCATCGGATATTACCATAGGTTTATAGAAGGGTTTTCCAGGATAGCCTACCCTATAACATCATTAAAAAAGAAAGGAACCAGGTTTAACTGGTTAGAGAAGTGTCAAGACAACTTCAACAAACTAAAGGAATTATTGACAATGACACCCATATTGAAAGTAGCAGACCTGGATAAAGACTTCATCATATGTGTTGATGCAAGTAAAGAAGGGCTAGGTGGTGTCCTAACTCAAGAAGGACATGCTATTTATTATGAGTCTAGGAAATTAAAATAACACGAGCAAAATTGCGTCACTCATGACCTAGAATTGGCAACAGTAATACACACCTTAAACATCTGGCGACACTACATAATGGGCCGAAGATTCCTATTATTAATGGACAATAGCGGGGTGAAATGTCTATTTAACCAACTAGATCTTAACGCAAGGAAAGAAAGGTGGTTAGCCTTCTTGAGCGAATTTGATTTCAAGGTCAGACATATCAAGGGAAAGGAAAATAAAGTAGCAGACACTTTAAGTAGAAGAATCCATGGATTATTTGAGATGAATATTAGTAGGGAAGAAAGTGATCTGGAAGAAAGAATGAGGACGACAAGTATTGATGATGAAAACTATAATAAAATAATGGTAGAATTACCAAACAGTACCATGAACTCAGATAGACTAGATCTAAGTATCAATGAGAAGGGACTACTATGATTTAAAAACAGACTTTACATACCAGATTGAACAGGGTTAAAATTAACAATCTTGGATGAAGTGCATAAGAAACCGTATTCTGGCCACCCAGGTTACCAGAAAACGATAAAAACACTTAGTAAACTATTTTATTGGCCTAATATGAAGGGAAAAACAACAGAATACTTAGCTAGGTGCCAATATTGTCAGCAGGTTAAGGCCGAGCACCAGCATCCAGTCGGCCTATTACAACCATTACCAGTACCATAATGGAAATGGGAGACTATATCACTCGACTTTATAAAAGGTTTTCCTAAAAATTAGAAACATAATGACTCTATCATGGTTGTAATCGATAAACTCAGTAAGTCTGCACACTTTATTCCTATAAATTCTACTTTTAAAAATATAAACATTGCTAAAATATTCATGAAGGAAATCTTTAGACTGCATGGTATTCCTAAAATGGTAAACCGAAAGGAAAAACGAATGGGTAAATGAGTTATCATCAAAAAACGGATGGGTAAACCGAAATGAAAAACCAAATCATAGAGGATATGCTCCACATGTATGTAAGAACAAAACCAAACAAGTGGGAGGATTATATACACTTGGTAGAATTTGCATATAACAATGGGTACCAACTTCAACAAAGTTGATCCCTATCAAAGTACTGTACGACAGAAAGTGTATGACTCCAATTAGTTGGGATAACCCGGCTGAAAGACTCATGGTTGGACCAAAGATGCTCCAAGAAATGGAGAACATGGTAAGAAAGGTACAACAGAACTTGAAGGAAGCACAAGACATGAAGAAGAGCTATGCAGATCAAAAAAGAAGACACTTAGAGTTTCAAGCGGGAGACCATGTGTATTTGAAGGTCAAAGCCCGAAAAATATCTTTGAAGCTAGTAAAATATGCCAAACTAGCCCCCAGGTTCTATGTGCCCTTTGAGATACTAGCTCGAGTAGTCCCGTAGCATATCAACTAACACTGCCAACGAATCTAAGAATTCAGAATTTATTTCATGTTTCTTTGTTGAAAAAGTATGTTCACGACCCTACTCATATGATTGATTGGAACTTGGTACAGGTGGAACCCGAAGATGAATTCTAGGTGGAACCCCTATGCATTCTGGATCGGAGAGAAATAGCACTTTGAAACATAGCCATCACTCAGGTAAAGGTGCAATGGAAGCACTTTATCCTTGAGGAGGCCACTTGGGAATTGGAGGGAGATTTGCAGAAATCTCATCCAATCTTATTCCAAGAAAGGAACGAACACTGAGGACAGTGTTTTATTGAAGGGGGAAAGGATGTGACATCCGACAAAATAAAAATATTTTGAAAAATTTTAATTGCTGGAAATTTATTTCCGTTTTTAGTAAATTTGAATTTGGAATTTTTTTTCCATTTATGGCAATTCCGAATTTTGAATTTGTTAATTGTAATAAATTATTATGACTATTGGATAGAGATCTTATTTGACCCAACTAACTATTTGACAATGACACTTGTTTAAAAAAAAAATATTTTATATTGATTGCAGGAGGACAAATGGAACAACCATGTTAAAAGTAGTTGACCATGACTCCATGAGTGGGAAACATGTTGGAACTACCCCTAGGATGATTTTTACAAGTGGAAAATTAGAGATTTGGCCATTGGCAGCCCCTGAAAATCATGGATTTAGGAAGCTGTGAAAATTCCCAAGGGAGGGAAAAAGACCTAGGCAAATAAGAAGTAGGCATATGTGAGGAGGCAGGACACTGCCAAGTATGATGGGAAAGAGACTATTGCTTTCCCTTTTTTCCATTTGTTGTTATGAACACTGGAGGAGTGTGAGGCAAGGGGGAATTACTAAATTGAAGGGCAGTGTTGTAGATGGATTTCCAAGTTCGCCCTTATGGACTGATGGTTAGGCTAGTGGGTGAATCAAGAAAGTGATCGTGGTTTCTCAGTTCTACTGTTGGGAGGAACGTGGTTGTTCCCTTTGTTTACCCACGAGTTTAGTTCATATATGCTACTCTAATCCCTATCTGTCTGAACGATTTTATATTGGATGTATTGTACATGTTATAGCTAAACAGAAATGGGATTCTAGTATCTATTTTAATGATCGTATAGTTGTTGTAAGTATTTTTCTTTATCTAAATTTCACTATTCTCCCTTTGTTGGATGAATTGGTTATTGATATAGTGGAATCCCTAAAGTTGGTATGCATGCAATAACCTAGACAAAGGCTATTTGAATTCATGAATTATACAGTCCTTTTAACTATTGAATAGTTACACATAAATTATGGAATCATCCCCTAAGAAATCCTCTACTATGGAATTAGAACCTGTATGTAAATAAAAACATATGATATCCTCATAGAATCCAGTAATTAGACTGTAGGATTTTATTGTGGAATTATTTCCCGAAATCAAAATTTAAGAAAAATTGGATATGTATGAATGAACGAATAGAACTATTATAAGCATAAATATATTTCATTCCGTAATTTGATTCCAAAAATAAAAAATAAAAAAAAATCACATATATAGTCTAGAATGATGAAGCATATGGGAATGAACAAAATACAAGGAGTAAGACTACCCTAAACCTGACGATATAATCATGCTAGGATCATACTATAGGAAATCGAATCAATGATTTCACTGATACATCATCAACGGTTGACACCTCTTACATATGCTGTGCACGGAGAGAAACCAAGAATTTTATGGCTGTGGCATTACCATTTAGAATATCTATCAAACAATTTCTTCGCATTTTACAGAAAGATATTTCAAAAATTAGAGAGTAATGCAATCGATTCAGAGGATACAATCTATCGACAGGACAAGAATCTACAAAAAAAATGAAGAGATTTGGAATGTGAAACCCGACCTACGAATGATCCCCCTTGAGGTAAATTCCAAATAAACAATTTCGATAATAAGAAACTATCCATTCAAGCATCAACAAAGTCCAGTAATGATGGCTATTATAACTGTTTTAAATATTTCCGAATACCTTTAAATTACAGAAGTAATGTATAGAACGTCGAGGATAAGATTTTTTTCCAAATAGAAAATAATGTCCGTCCATTACTAAGCTTAACATATATAAGAGCTTCCCACACAAGTAAACTTAGAGTTGTTTTTCCATTTCTAGTATTTGGGTTATCATTCCTTTCCTACATCAAG